>OY783215.1:14958240-15144082 GCA_963678705.1 Panorpa germanica | reverse complement strand
TCAGTGTATGAAATCATTTAGAACATCAATGCCCCAATGGTGCGGGGATCCTTCTTGTATTACCTCAACCGAAACCAAATCAATGAGCTAAAATGATATACATTATATTGAACTCTATGGTAATTAACATTTCTGTCAATTGCCATGCTTCACTGCATTATGTACAATAATAGTTATTAGACATTGATACATAGTACAATGTGGACATACCACAAATATATTTCCACGTTTTGTAAAACGGAACAGTTATGCTGCAATGCTTTAAAACAAAATGGCAATTAATTTACTAATTGTCATTAGATAAATGTGCATGTGATTGTGATTGTGATGGCACTAGCACTGGCACAACACACAGCACGTGCGATGGGAGATGAAGTTCACCTAATTGATTCATCATCATCAGTCTTTGTTAGACGACAACAGTTCTGCCAGCACCTCCACCGACCGAGAACGAACACCAACATCCACTGAGTGACAGATCTATCTGAAGCTGAACCAGTGTTATTGATTGCCACAGAAGCGTGAATGACAGAGTGACTCTAGTTTATTAGAAGCATCAATATGACTCGGTTCGACTCGATCACTAACATTCTAGACTACAGAACATGTGTACGGCCAGGGCCTTGACGATCATCAACGTCAAGAGTGATTCCTGAGTTCCGTTTCCCAGCAGCCTGTAACCCCTATAAGCGTCAGTAAATATGTTTTTCAACGCCCTGTGGGTGGCGATGCTATCAAAAGGAAGGGCAGTTTCGTCATCCCTTATTTCTCTTAGACACACATGGGTACGTGTAACTAGGACACACTCCTAGAATCTCCAAATCTCCAACACCTCGACTTTACCGCCCCCTACGACAAGGGAGACCGAGCGGGGAGGTTCGCTTCGGTGGTGTATTGAATTTTAAAACATATTTGATGGCTTTCGACATGAATATGAAGCTATGATTTATGGGATTTATTTTGAAGGTGTTAAAAATACTGAAATACTGAAATACTGGAATCATCTCTTTATTTGATACGTGATACACAATAAATAAATGTTTATAGTCTTGAACGCGTCATTCTCAAGTTGGGAGAGTGTTTCGTTTCCACTGGTAAATAAATCATGATCAAATGATTAGGGAATCTCTTCACGTAGTGTATTAGAAATTAGAGATTTAGGAATTCATCAAAGCAATAACAGGCTTGTGTTAATTCTCTTTTTACTTTTTGTTTGAGATTTATAACGATACAAATTTTATATATAAAAACAAAGATATAGTTCAAATTACGAGAGTTCGGCGGCGACCCATACTTAAAACAAGTTGTGGAGTATACTGTCGATATAACTAAAAAGCACTGATTCACTAATTTTTCTGTAATGAATATAGAAACAAATAAGATAAAATTCATTATCGTATTACAGATTTATACCGCTTTTATAACCTCATTTAAAAATAATTCGCCGCTGAACTCTCGAAATTTTACCTATAATTTACTCGCATAAAGGAAAGGATGTTATGGGAATGTATATATATTTTTTTTAATATAGTTTCTCGGGCTTCCTAGGCACGTAGCCTTTATCGCCCCTAATATTGTTCTGCTTCTTCTTATACGTTATATCCAGACAACAAGAATGATCTATTCATGGCTACTGCAGTTATAAATTTCGGTTTCTCAATCAAAAAGGCGGTGTTAACAGGAAGCGTCTGCGATGTGGGAATGTATGTAGGTATGTATGTATCGTTCAAACACGAAAGAGAAGTGAAGTGGGGGAGCAAGGGTGTGCAGCACAGATTGTGGTGTTTGCACATTTCCTCATATAAATGTATTATTGCTATGCATCGTCAGTTACTTCACATTACTAAGGCCTGTCACAGACTGCAAGCGTATTTAACCGACGACAAATTCAGACGTAAATCGGTGGCTTGGTTGAGCGGCTAGAACTATGTTCTTTGCATGTGTTCTCACAGTACATACATACCACATACCAATACGTACCGATGTAGGGTGTATTGGAGTTCTTTTCCACTAACATAAATTATCATGAGAGCAAAACTTTTACTTTATTTTTTATTGATACACGGTTAAAATTCGCTGATGTACGCTACCACTATGAGACTTACGTAACGCCCGTATTCGGACGGCTTTATCGCTTGCAGTGTGCGAGTTTCATTACATTTAGAGAGTCCGGCCAAAATTCGTTTAAATTCGATTAAATACACTTGCAATGTGGGACAGGCCTTACATCAAGAAGAAACTCGATTTTAAGTAGCCGATATTCTGCTCAGCATACCTTCAACGGTATCACCACTCCCCCTTTGTCACATTCCTTGTACCATTGAAAATATGTATCATTTTTTTTTTTTTTTACCAAAACTTAGTGTTTTTTAAAAGGTTTTTGTAGTTCCACTGCAATTTCTAAAATTAAATTTCATTCTATCCTATTACAAGATAAAAAGTAATGGTTAATTAATATTCGCAAATATAGTTTTTGGTTAACAAAAATGAAAGAAAAATAAAATGTCAAATTTTTGGTAAATAACATTATCCGGAACACGTCTTCAATGGAATTTCTATTACGCTTAACCATTTTCTAAGTTTAATTCATTAAAGAAGACACAAAATGAATTCAACCTCTTTATTCCCCCTTCATTTCTCTTTATTCAAATATGAAATCAATCTGTCTAATATGATTCGACCTAAAGAGCTTAAAAACGAGCGTTAGTGATAATAATATGCTAGCTGTGTCGTTAAATGATGGAGAACGAGTGCCGGGAAGTTCGCAGTCTGGCGCAACGGCGACATAAATGTTGCTTTGAAAGGTGTCATAACGGCGTTCACCTTCAGCAGCATTTTTAGAGTCTAGAGTAGCGACAACAGGATATGGAAAACGTTTTAAAACTCTATGTGTTTGGAATATTGATGAGATGTTCACTAAATATTGATCATATGTTCAGAAAAATTGATGGTTTTTGTTAAATTCCGGAATATTATATATTTAGAACACAACTTTGTTACGTTCCTTATAAGTATGCTTCAGAAACATTTGAGATTAGATTCTACTCAAGGACATGATTGTAGAGTGTATTTAAATGTAAATGAACCTTTAGATGTAATATACATAACGACATCTACTTGTAAGATGTATTATTATTAATTTATAAACAGATTAAGTGCGTTAGTATTTAAAACCGAAGCGTCTATTAACGTAATGTACCAAGTGAACAATAAGGGCGCTCTCAACGTGCATCCCCTTTGTTGCGATATGCGATTTCCTTCAGCAGACTGTACTCGTAGTAGTATTGGACACTTTATCATGAGAGGAAGTTTATATTTTAATGTTTATTGTACACCTCTGTATCCTAGATAGAAAACGAATCATGGAATTAGCTTGTAGCAAGCTAGAAAGTGTTAAACTTGCATTCCAAGATAAATTTATACCTGTGATGTATTTCATACCTCCGTATTTATAATATGGTTCATACGCCTGGACACCAAACACCCGAAATAGAATCTACTTCATGTTGTAGAGTTCCGAACTGCTGCGATGAATGCATATCTAATATACTGAGAGCAGTGCCAAGGCTACCTTTTGTATATTATTTCATTAGTGATAACAGTGCAGGTAACAAATATTTAAGTAGATGACACTCTTATTCTCATTCTACATTAATTAGGTAGTAATTTTAATAAACACTGATTACAATTATTTTTAAAATAATCAATGCGATGAAACAGCTGTTAAATCATTTACATTTTCAGACAGCTTACTGACAAATAGTTTTCAATATGACCACAACGTATGAATGGCGTTGAAGTGCTGTTAAATGGAACATGATTGTCATTTTGAAATTCACTAATTTAATATTTAACTATTGTGCATACTGTACAATATTAAAAAGCAATGAATTTCGATTCACGTAGAGCAGATTACTCGTTTAAATTATTACTAATCACTCGTTGCAATTATAAACTGATAAAACATCATACGCTGCGATTACTGGTAATCCGTCAATATTGTTAACACTAAAACCAGTTAGGTATGTGCATATTTTTCACACAAAATATTAATGTTTTGTGTAGATTTGAATTTGGTTAATGGTTAGTTTCACTTTTATGTTTATTCTTAATAACTATACAACATTATCATTTACTACTCGTAGTTTCATTTCCGATATGAATGTGTTAACTGCTTGAGTGTGGATTTAAAAATAACGATTAAACCTACCAAACTATCGGAACTTTCAAATAAACCAGTGCCACCATGTGGATATTTATGGATTAAGAATAATTAAAAAAAGGGTTCGCAGATACAATATCAGTAAAATGTGTTTAAAAAGAATAATAATTGTAGATAGTTTCGAGTAATTTTAACCATGTTTTGCTTTAGCAATCAGTATAGTAAATAAAGAGTCTATTCCCATCTATTGTTTTTTTTTTCAGATTTCAATTTTAATTTTATATTTTAATCTTAAATTGTATGTTTAAGTCACAGAACGTTTCTTGCAGTGCTTTAGTTATAAATTTTAATTTTGAATTTACTTGGAACTCATGCATCGTCCGTCAGAATATACTTTATTTAATATTAACACATATTTTTATATTTAATTGAATTATATTTATTTCTTTATTTTTCTCAAGCGAAAAATAACTTTGTTTTAACAAAATTGTAGGTTTTACACTATATAAAAAGTTTTATGGTTTCAATTTTGAAAGCTTGAACTAACAAAAAACGATTATGTATGTTGTCATATGCTATATTCCGCTTAAAAAATATAATTTATAAAAATTCAAGTAAATCAGGCGATTATTTTCGAAGTTATGTAAGTTGAATTAAAATTTGTTTTACTCTATGTATAGTGCTTTTAAAACTTTAAATGTGTTTAACTGAAAACTGTGTTTTTAAAGTCGGTGACCAAGATTTCTCAGAACCGGCTGAACCGATCAGTTTAAAATTTTAACACAAGTTTCTTAACTATATTTTTTAGTAATTAATCGAACGTTTTTCTCATCGATAAATATTTTTTTTATAAACATTTTAAGGCCAAAATTTTGGTCAAAAGTCGATTTTTTTTCTTTCTTGAAAAATCGCCATTTTGTCAAAACAAATTATTTTGCTTATTTCTTCGATTAATTATTTGATAATACATTACTTTAACGAAACCCGTTTTGGTTTTCTCATTTTAGATATTTCAGTCCAGAGATATAGTGGTAGAGATGAGTGGTACAAATACAAAAATGTTAAAATACAGTTAAAAGTTACCATAATATGTGTACCAATTTTTACATTAATAAAAACCTTTTTTTGGTCTAATAACTGTATGTAACCGCTTAATAATTTGATCATATAATCCTATATCAACTAAACTGTACTGTCGCTAAACTTTTATAGTACTCTAGTACCATGTCACATAGTAATTTGTGTAATAATATAATATAGTAATAGTGCTGTAATATAAATTAATGCAACTAATTGTAATTAATAAAAGAAAATTGAAAATCGACTATTTATTTAAAAAAAAATTATGAAACAAATTATAATATGTAGCATGTGAAATAGTTTGTAGGATATAAATTAACACAGGGTGAGCTATCCCGAAAATGTGACTTATTTAATATTGAAGTGGTAGCAGCCCAGCAAATTCATTGTTCTAAAATAATGTAAAATATGTGCACCTACTGTATGATATATTAATGATGTATTGCATTCCACTATTCTGCCATTTACCTTTTCCTCATTTCACCCTGCTTTTACAGCAACGCCCCACATCTCCCACCTAGCACCTACCCTCTCCCATCTCCTTCCATCACTTCTACGAGGCTGCACGAGGCAAACTTATTTGAAGTGACATTGTCAAGTGTTGTTACACATTTTCGTGGTAGTTATTTACATATTTCATTATATTATTCTGTTTGTCATCCACTTGGAAATTTAAATATTTATCACTTTGATTATGATCACCACCTAGGAACTGTACCTGTGTCCCGGTGTGTGAGTGTGTGTGTGTGTGTGTACTTTACGAAAAAATGTTCATTTACTTTTTAAATATATTTTCTAAAAAAACATGTTTTATAATGGGACGTATCTACTCTCAAATTTTAAATTACACGGAGCATATTTGTTTAAAGCAGACATTGGGTGTAATTGAGTTTAAAGTATCACGTTAAACACCCAGGGCCGCATTTTGTGTCGGTGGACCCCTATGCTAAGTATTATAACCGACGACCTCCTACTATGTTGGCTTTATTTATGATGTCGTAGCCTCATATATGTATAAAGTTGAATTATTTATTAGTTGAATATTGGAAATAATATTATTCTCTTATATCTAAACTTATTTTTATTTAACAAAATACATAATCAATTTAATTTGATAACAACCAAATAAAACTCTAGTCCAGGGATAGAACCCGAATACATATATGAGCGAGGTTGTCGCTCATTGTGTCATCTACGGGTTCGATGTTAAAAATGCAAATTTTAACAGTCAACATCTTAAAAATTAGTACCTTAACTTTTTGCTGTACGTTTATTTTTTTTACGTATAAAGAACATTAACAAATATATATATTTAAATTTTCAAGACAATCGCGATCGTAAGAAATAAATTTCCTTGGGAACGTCCTTAGACGTTTGCAATTGTGTACTGTACACAAGTAAATTGTTGTAAAAAATGATAAGCTTCATAAATAATAATTTAACAAATGCTCGAGATAAGCCAGTTTACAAACGGATGTTATCTGTAGCCAGTGACAATTATATCACTGGAATGTCTATCACGCATTCAGTATACTAACAGGTAGTGATTAGTTATAGCTAGGCCTTTATCCCAACTACATGAAGAAACTGACTCAATATACATCAACAATCGTAAAGCAGCAATCGGAAAAATTGTACAGTACTATAAGAACTCATGACAATCTTCGACTACAACATCTGGGACAATACACACACCACAGCCTATTCTTCAAAATTAAATATAGATTACCAAAATACACAATCCTCTAGGTGCATGGTACACAACATAGAGAAATATCTTTAGATAGAGTTGCTTCTTTATATATAAAACATATATATCCACCATAGCAAAGTAGGGTTTTTTAACCAGGTTTCCCTATATACACTAATACACAAGATAATGCGAATTTAGGCTCAGGTTAGCCACAATACATTAGAGTAAGACATATTGTATATCAATATATCTTGCTTTTATTTTTAATTAATGTTAGAATTAGGATTTCTTTGTCTTCATTCATTTATATTTTATGCCTATTTGTTTTTATATACACTGCTCTCTGTGGGCAAACCATAATATTTCTTATGTAAACATCCTTTGTTTTACGACTCACTTCTACTAGGCATCGACACTACGTATTTGTTCCTAATTCGTTCTTATCGCTTCAACACTCAAACGTAACGCACGCTTAAACTTTTGGTGCAGTTACATAAAATAATAAATACACATATTTTTATTTATAACTTAAACCGCGAGTTACATTTACTTAGTGTCGTAATTAGTATTCTTATTAACTAAAATATTTAATCAATTTATATGTAATTCAATAGTATAGTTTTAAAATAAATGTAATCTAAAAAAGTTCTGATGTTTTGCTGTGTCTTTTGATATAAATAAAAAATAACTATTAATTACTTAATAGTTAAAAGGTCCTTCATAACAAAATTGTGCGCCCACTAAGCTATTGAAAGGAACTGAGCGACATTTGCCGTTCGAGAACTTGGATACCGCCGACAGATCGCAGATACGCCCTAGCCAGCCTATAGATCTCTATAAGGTCCAAACTCCGCAGACAGTAATTAAAAAACATTAATAATTATTGTAGTGACATTTGATTACTAAATATCTTTAAACTTTGAGCGCTAAGACCATTTCAACAAATTGTAACCATCGATCCAAAAAGATAGAAATAAAATAATAAAACCTCGTGATAAGAGTTTAAGAAAACAAATCAGTTTTTTTATACTTGAAATATAAGCATAGGGTAACGTTGTTCTTTATTTATTAGAACCCCCCGTGGTTTTATGCAATCACCCCTTGTCATCTCAAAACTTATAAAAACATGAAAACACATAATTTTATACTAAAATACTAAATCCATTCCGCGGTTCCTCATCCAACAAAACCGAATAATGTTTTCTGATGACAATAATCACTGCGTGAACTTTGTTTTACGAGCGATCGCCTCCTGGAGCTGGAGCTGGATGCTGGATGGTACAGAACCATCATCTCTAACGATTTTACTCAGCGTCTTATTTCTTTTTACTCGTCTACGTACAACATTTATTTTTTTCATATCTTATCTGTATGTAGAGCAAAGCTTAGCTGTGATGGGAGAACGTACTTGTGGGAGTAGGGAGATGATGAGGAGGGAGGGGGATAGTACTTTATCGTCTACGGTATCTACGACGCTACGGGTTTAAGTTCACTTCGATTATGTATGCCGTAGCAGGACGACACCGTAATGCATTGAGAATGCTGGGGTACATACGGGTACACAAGTATTAAAACTTCTATTAAAGCTATTAAAGCTCTGAATTATTCAAACGTTCTTTGCGTTTGTAATAGCTAATAAACTTAGAAAACTTTCATATTTAAATTCGAGTGATTATTTAAATATAAACCCCTCAAAATGTTTTGTTAGTTTGATCTTTTAGGCGCGTGGAATTCATACATTTCTAAAACGAACAGAGAAAAAGAATACATTCAGTTGAACAAGATATAATTCGCTGTGGGTGATTCGATGTTATGATCCGTCTAGACCACTGCAACATCATCACACGACACGTTTTACGTTTCACTCACACTTATTTTACTACAGCGGGTGTAAGTGAAACGCCAATTTAAATTGTTTCAAATCATTACAACAATTTTTCACGAGAGGAAATTTCTACTTAATGTTTATCAATACACAACTGTTATGAAATAATCTTCAGTTCATAACGTCCCGTATTCATTTTATGGTTTATAAAGGTATTATATCTTTCACAGCCTTGCTCAGATTGGTCCCAAATTCAGTACCATATATCTCAATTGAATTTACTAATTATTGCACTTGTGTATCTTCTCACGCTCTGTAGCAAATTTAAACAATGCCATAAAATAGAATGTCGCGTTTTACCCTCTCCTGTCAAACTTTCTGCGGTACACCAAATTTTAAAGGTAAGGTCCAACAACCTGGACTTATTCTTCTATTCACGTTTTTAGGTTGAACGAAATAGTAAACAATTTGGACTTCATTCAAAATCATATTCAACAAAATCTTTGAATTTTTGTCACATTGCAGTCGTTTATATTGTTACAATTTTGATGGGGTTCAGCTTTCCTGTCCAGCTTCTAACATCAAAAGTTACAAACTTGTATGGACGTGTATGGGATGAAGGGAACCAAGTTCTCGAACTTTCTGTGACGCCAAATATTACAAATTCGTGGGTATGAGAAGGGAGCCCGACTCTCGAACCTTCGATATATGCCGTACAACGCACGCGACTTGGGTTCTGTTCATTACCGAGCTGAAGTAATTATTTTCACTATACGGTTGCATTCTAACTTAATAATTAAATAGCAGCCACAATCAAAATGAGAACAAGAACTGATTGTCGCGGAATGGCTGTGACTCGGTGCTCCAGTCCTAATATACTGTCCTGTGACGTAGTAGAATACCCCTTCTCTCGAAATAGGTGACTTTTCAGAAGAATTCTATGACGTGGCCCTTAGTAGTTCGCAGTATAATTATTTCCAGAAATCGACGCGTTGAATCACGCATATGCCACTTTCCGCGTTTTAGTTACGAGTTATTTATTTGCAAGAAATTAATGCAATAAAATTACTACGTTTCAAATAAACAACTTGTTTTGTCGCAGAGGTATATGTTTAAGATGTACAGTCTAAGTAACCATTTCTGCTAATTACAGATAATATTTCACAACTGTAATTTTCCTATGCTCAGGCTCTCGCAAATTCGTAACAATATGAAATGTCTCTGTTATGAGCTACAAATGATGAAACCATTCACCTTTCAGAATCTACGCAACGGAAAGGACAATTGAAGAGAATTGTTTACGTATGATGCAACTTCATTTTTCTTAGTTATGTGGCTCACGAAACCGATGGATCTTGGAAGGTGAGGTTTCGTATTTTGGGCGTTGAGCACAGTGCATTAACCAATGCATCATCGAAGACGCTTGCAGTTAATTCATTTTTATGAGACATTTGTACTCTGAACTCTTTAAAACCCGTTAAATTAACATTAAATACATAAATTCAAACAATGTTATTTAATTTATGCAGAATGAATGAATTTATGTCGTCATTAAAACGCAAAAGTGTTAATAGAATCCCATTATCATTAATTATGAAAACCAAATTAAAAGTTTACTCGTATTTCGCATGAACGTGTACATTTATATTTCTGTCATCTCTTCGTGGGGTTAAGCCATGAAAATAATTATAAATCAGAGCTTCGTTGAAATAACTACATCCGGTCGAAATCTGAGCGCACGAGTAAGTAGCTAAGAAGCTTACGCAACTAAAATCACTGTTAAGTTTTTCAATTTGTGGTGCCACAAGAAAGTTGTAAGGCAGATGATCCCCGCTTGATCCCAAAATACTCAGAAGAAACTTATCACTTTAGTAATATGTGAAAGCGTACGATAAGTTCTAGCTACTTATGTGCAGAAAATTCGAACCGTGTAAGTGAAAAGAAACTACCAAAGTAATATGGAGGTAATATCGTATTTATGTAGCAACTCGCCATGTATAACAGATTTCGATACACACAGTTACGTGTATTTAAGGTTTATTTAACATAACAAAAGTTTCCTGTTAGTAAACGATAACCTAATATATAAAGTTTACAAAAAATATATTTTGCGCATTATCATACTCCTATAACTATTTTTAAAGATTAAATAATTTTATATAATATTTATATATTTAACCTTGGAATTAGCTTGTGGCAAGTCACTGCAATACAATTTCCACATGAAAAGTGAAAGATGAACCTTAGAATTAGCGTAAGGCAACCCGGGAAGACTTTTGGATTAAATATTACTAGGTTTTCTTAAGTCAAATATTGCTTAAGCAAAGCAAGCATGAAAGGCATGTAACCTTCACGTTTCATGTTTTGTGGGATCCACTTCAAATTAAAAAAAAACATATATAATTAGTTACAAAAGAAAACAAGCTCCTAAACAATGAGAACCTCATTAGAAGTTGTATTAAAAGAGCTGCAGCACAGTCTCGCCGGATATTTTAAGGCTCTTTCACACTGAAACAGACTATTTGCGACACCAACTTCGTCTTCATGTCGTTTCGTTAGTACGTTTGATATATGAGATACAGACTTCTTCGACACTGTGGAACGAGTATATTGTTAAATATTAAAGTAGAAATGTTTCTCTCATGATATAGTGTGTTTACTGAAAAAGTCAGACCTCGCAAGTAACTTAAAGAAGCAATTTATTGTTTCTGAGCTAGTTTATCACTAAGCAATTCATCGCAGCATCAATTTATCAAAGAAGCAAGTCATCATTAGGCAGTCAATTCAAACCGAGAGAAGTAGGCATGTCGCACACTTCAAGAGTATTTAAGCAAATTTTGACCTAACGAATACATTTGAAGGGATATGAAAGAGAAAGCAATAGTCTGTTTCATAACAGTGGTGTATCGATAAAAATTAAAGTAAGAGTTTGCTCTCATGATAAATTATGTTAGTGCAAAACAACTGCAATACACCCTACAGTACACAAGTTTGACTTTACGTGGTATGTATGTATTGCAATTTGTAACTTGTGCTTGCAGTATGGTATAAGTACGCGATGCGATAATTTAAAAAGCAATGAACAAACAAATCAGGTATCATTTAGTAACTAATATGTAAACTTCGAAATATTTTATAATTTAATAGTTGATTTGACTGTACACCTACAATCACCCCACCCCGACCCCCATTTCATCCAACTTTTCATGATCCCTATAACGACGGATTAGACGTATCAAAGTATAAAAGGCCTTTCTAGAGAAAAAAGAGGATGGGGGGTTCAAGTGGTATGGAAAGTCCTGAGATGTTCAGAATTCTTGCCGTATGGACCACATACAGGTTCAAGTACAGCTATTAGGACCGTGCCTCGGCGGACGGAGCCTCAGCATGCAGAAAGCACGAAGAGCGCAGCACGAGTTGGAGCACTCCGATGTTATAGAGGATGCGTTCAAATTAAAGGGACGAAGGAACTAATTTACTTTATTTATTTAGGTACATGTAATCTTAAGGTACATTGTATAAATAATTTATTTTTTAAACTTTAATTTATTCTAGAATATTTTATTTAAGCTGTTTTTATATACGAGTATATTATTAGTGTGTGCAGAATGTCAGCAACTTAAGAAGGTTGTTGGGACTCAAAAGTGAATGTTGTTGTTTGTTTAACAGGATTCTGTAGAACATATATAAAAATCAGTCATCTTAATTTCACGTACATGAAATGTTAATCTCTTATGTTAATGCACATGTTAAAGACATAAATATGTAAAAAGTTATATTTCTTTAGTTGGTAACAGTGACCAGAGACATTACAACTGTATTCTAGTCAGATGGGCTAATGGTATATATTAGTTATAGCTACTTTCATTGTAGTGTGTGCCACCGACCAACACAGTTGATATTTGGAGTCGACAGAACTCATTGTGCATAATATTCAGTTATTATAAAATGAGATAAAAAGGAATTGACAATTTAAATAATAAACTTTAAATGTTGTTTCTTTGATTTCAGGTAGGATAGTATGATTTAAGTAATAATTATAATCTGTATGTAAATTACTTAAATAAAAGTCTTTGATTTCAGAAGCAACACATATGTATTATAAATATAATGAAATATATCACAAAACCTCATTTACAAAATGATAAAAATGTAAAAATGGATAGTAATTATTTCATTGGACGGTTTTCTGTCATCCAGATCAATTTAACATTTAACATACAATTCTAAGCGAAGGTAAAAAACATTTAAAAATCATTTATTTTTTTGCACAACCGTTTGCAAACATCAATTGACGCTCAACAAAAAATGAAAACATTGCCAATGTTAATAATAAAGTATTACAGTAAAGTGCACAGAATATTGCTCTGACGTCATCTCCAAATTAATTTTAAATGCCTCAAGCTTTAGATCAGACCCAAGATGTAATGCTTGCAAGTATTCAGGTTTCGCTACATAGTAGGAAGAATATTCGCCAATAGCCAGGTACTCGTAGTAGAGTCTGTTTCATTCTAACGTACTGATTAAGTAAGAGGAAAGAGTGAGATAGAGAGAACAAAATTTTCTTTGATGTTTCATTACATGTTCTTCCGCTCAAACCGCGAATAAATCTCCTGGTTGAATCTTGACCTATACTTGGTAAAAGCGTGAGCTTGGAAATACAAATACGTAGGGAATACATGTTTCTTGAGATTTTCTTTGAACTGAAAGACAAGAACGAATACATGGTCAAATCAAATTTAAAGTTAATATGTTATACAAAGTATGGATGTAAAATAACGAGACTGATACAGGAAAACCTTTTTTTTTTGTACGTATACACATTAAATTACTATAACAAACCAAACCCCTACATATATATATGCCACCATTATCACTACACCGCTACATGCGAATTTTCCATTGTTGAAAACAATGCTGGAAGTATTTTGAAATTTGAAAAACATTTATGTGGCAAATGAATATATCTCGGATTAATTGTAACATAACGGATTAATTGTTCCGTCTTACATAAACCTTAATAAACATGTCTGGTCCATGTATAGACCATGTAAGGTCTAGAAATAATTAACGGTGTAGTTTTAATTTATGTATAAGACATAACCCATTTATTTTATTTATTATTTTTATGGTCTACATTTATTGGGTTTTTAGGTGGTAAAGTAATTTAAATAAGTAATTATATCTATAATAAATAAGTAAACTATAATCCATTAAATATCGTGAATTTAAATGTATTTTTATTAAGGTACGATGACCCTTGTTATGTATAGCTATGTAATGGATTTTCAACAGACTAGTGTTACTTGTTATTTTAAGGTCCTTTACTACCATTATATTATGCCTACATATCCGTTCCTCTACTCCTAGTTTTTATTTACTTTACAAAAACTGTATTTCAATTTATAACATTCTTAGTCTAAGTTTCAAGCAACAAACTTCTTCGTTTAAGTTTCAACTATCAAACATCACTGTTACTTTTTAAGCTTATTCATTCTAAGTTTTACTAGCATTGTTACATGCTGATGGCTCAAACAATAATAATTGTGTGTTATTGTATATTTGTGTAGTTATTATTTGTTCATCATTTAGAGAAATTTTTTTGCCAATCATGGAATAAATTTATTCCACCTCCAGGAATCGAATCTGGGACCAAGCTTAACTAAGTCTTAACCTCAACCACACAGAGCACACAGAGCATAAAGAGAAAAAAAGGAAAACATGAAAATTGATATAAATTGTCTTGCAGGACAAGGTTCACATTTGTTAGCTTACTACAAGCTAATTAGAGTCTAACATTGCGTTATATTTTCCATCCAGGTATTTCATTTCCTCTAATTAAGTTAATATTTCAGTCACTCTTTAAATACATATTTCTAATACTAAATTTTGTTACTTGTTTAACTAGCTACATTATAATTAACAGTTGAAAAGTAATTATCCAAATCTGAGCAGAACAGTCCATCCCTACCCTCACATGATCCAACGGCATGGCGTCTGACGAATTTTATATCCACACACACACACACATTTATATGGTTTTAGTTATTATGTTTTTAATAATGAAACACATTTGAAATTTTGTTGCTGTTTTATGGTCCAATCACGTGACTTTATTTCTGTTTACGCAGTAAAATATATGGATGCATGAACCACGGCTAAATTAGACATTAAAATAAAATGGCCGACTATTCCATAGCAACTAGCAAAGATTCTGAACAATGAACGGTCTCACCAAATATTTATTAACTGTGAAACATTAACCTAGAAAAAGTAATTACAACATTGTTATTGTGAGCCAAGGCGGCGCTTTAATGAAACGACAACCACCAAATTGTTCATCAGAGTCGTTGGAAAAGGATACAATAAGAAAAAGTATATAGCAAACCAATTATGCAAAACCATGATATCTATTTTATTGGAAACTGACATATGGTTTCAACAGGACGGTGCCACATTTCACACAGACAACGAAACAATGAATTTATTGCAAACCCAATTTCCCGATCGCATATTTTCACGAAATTCAGCTGTTAAGTGGTGTGATTTTGTGATTTAACATCACTGGATTATTTGTTGTTATTTATGTTAAAGACAGAATCTATGCGGAGCTAATTGAATCGATTGCAGCCTAAAACTCAAAATTCGTGACGGGAAAGTGATAACCCGATAATGTAATGACTTCTCTAAATACTTTAATTAATCCAGTCTTAATTATTAAAGTAAATTTTTTTAAATATAACTTTAAGATATTCTAATTGCCCATATCATTTATAATCCCATCCTATACTATATTGATTATTAGATTTTATTTATTAATTAAAGTTAAAATTCATTGTGTTTATAGAATCTATATAAAAATATCTCTTTTCGTTCCTAAATCTTGTAACCGGAATTAATGGTGTTTTCTTTTTCAGTTTATTTAACGCAACTCTATTTCCGATGCTGAGTTTTAATACCGACAGCGTCGTACTGTGTTGTGGTCTTATATGTGTATGTAGGATAGACCACTGCTTGATAAGTTTATGGTTTTGCACACACATCTTAATTTAACTTCAGCCAAACCGAGAAAATATAACTCTGGTTCGGGAATCGAACTTAAGACACACACCGTTTCCGAATTATTTTCTCTTAATCAAAATAAAAAGAAAATTTACTTTTTCTTCCATTTTAAAGCGATTTTAGTCAACAGGTAGATAATTGTCTTTTTAAACACTTGCTAGCTAGCCACAAACTAATTCTAGGGTTCATATTCTACTTCTCATATAGAAAAGTGTCTTACAGTGCACCTTCACACTTGCTATCTTACTACAAGCTAAAGAATGAGTTACATCTAGATGAATTTAAAAAGTAATTTTGAACTTAAATGCTTTTAGATTCTACAAAATTAAAAGATCATTTTCATTTCACTAATTTCACGATATTGTTAACGGATGAATACCATTTATTTATTCATCTGAGCACAACCCGGTATTTTTAAATTTTTTTATTGTACTGGCAATACTACCAGACAAACTATCCGGCAATATTTACAGACATCAAGTACCCCTAAAACTGCGGCAATACTACCCAACTTATAATTTATGACCAAAGATAATATTTATTTATTTTATATAAGTTGCAACTCTTTTTACACAAGGTTGGCATAGGCTAAACAGGTAAAGAATACTTCAGATTTAGTTAGGGCTCAGTCAGTAAGGACATCTAAATTAAAATAACTACTCTCTCTTTTGATCAGTTAGCTCTCTGAAGACGAACGTCTCTTCAGAACACTGACAAATTATAAAAAACCACGCTTAGAATAAAACAAATAAAAATATGTTTAGATAGAGAGAATAATTGTATTTCTAACATCCAAATAATAAATATTCCGAACAATAAAATACCTACGTTAATTAATAAATTTACCTTCAGTGATGATTCAATCTTTAAATGATATGTGTCAAAATTTCATGACATTTCGACCATTAATTTACGAGTTACAGTAATTTTAGTAACGGTGCTTTTGTAATTTTAAAAACCATTGGAAAAATTTGAATTTCGTGTGTTGATAAAGCATATGGATTTGTGAATAGTTTAACTATATGTAATCCTACGAACATATTGAGTACATAAATGTGTTACATAAATAATTATTTCAATAATGTTTTCGTAATATTATGTGTATTTCATAATAAACTCATGGATATTTGAAATAATTTCCACGCCGCTATAAAGCTACATGTAAAGCACCGCTAACGAAATATCTGCTCTCAAATAATGTGTTTATAGCTTGGTAAATATTGACCTTTTAACACTTCAACAATAAATATTTATACTACGTTTATTGGTTAATACTAAACCAAAAAAAAAAATAAATAACAAAAGTTAAAAAACCATTATCAAAGCTAAACCGTTTCCGTCACCAGGCACGTTCTGAATCATATTAAAATAATACGAGTATAACTCAATCACAGCAAATATAAATGAGAAAACATGCTACAAAAAATATGAAAGAAGAAAGTTACTTTTTTACCACCACGAATCTATTTATTTCCATAAAATTGAATATAATTTAGTACAAAAAAAGAACCATCGGGAAAAAGCTTAATTTAAAAATAGACATCACGCGATCCGTTATGAATGCACCAATACTACGACCGTATGCAAAGCGTAGAACCAACGGCGTAGTAGTAGCGTAGATCCTTCCTAGAGTAACGGCTACGAGCTACGAGTAGTAGTAGTGTAATCCTGAAGGGTGCGCTACGCGATACTCTACGGTAAAGGAAGGAGAGGGGAGTTAGATTGCATAAAACAAATACAATAAAAACTATGAGACTCATTCATAAATGTTATTGCATTTTATTTCATATTTTAAATTAGATTTTTATTTATTCATAAACATATTACTTTAATTCTTTCAAATTGCTAATTTGTAAAATAATAAAACGGTGAATTGCATGGAAATATTTATGGAAATTTCTTCATTTAAATGTGCAGTCTACCAACTCGTAGTTTCTGTAAAGTGGAATTAAGTCGTGAACTTTGCCGTGACATTTATTGCTGCACGTGTGAAAATAAATCTGTTGGAGATGTAATGTTAGATTAGAATTAAACGTACACAAAACTCAGAAGAGAACATTTGACAAAAAGGAAGTGCAGAAAATGGTAATATAGAGGTTAAGTGGAACTGGACATACGCATCAGCATTTAATGCATAAAAGTACAGATCCACAATATAACAAATCATCTCCTAGTAACCTGCCCACAATATTAAGGTTAACGAACCCAACACAGTTGGTGAACTAAAGGACATGCTCTCAGATAATCAAAATTCAAAATGGTCCTCGAATTCCTAACTGAAATAAACGTATTATATCCTTACATTATATGGAATGTTATTTTCAGTGGAATGTTTCAAGTTTTTCACTAAAAGCTTTCACAATTTTTAACAACTTCCCTTTGTAAGTTATATTGTTGACAAATTCAACAAACATGCTAATAAATTTCAAGCAAGTGTTGTGCTCGAATGTTCATAATTACGTTGTCATTGAGCTCTTAATTTTATTGCAAAATTTGCTCAGATTCTGAATGGAACAGCCTTCATTAAAATCCATTTTAAGGATTGCTTCTGCTTAGAGAACTTGATGAATGTGTGTATACGTGTTGTACATGTATTTGTACATAAGAATTTGAGTTCACGTACGAAGCAGATTTAACTACATGCTATAACCATACGTTGTAACAGCTTACATTGCCGACATTGCCTCTACCTTTCTGTTACCATGGTCTCGTAGTGCTGCAGAGGTTCGTATTAATACACTGTTTACTTGATTATGCATACATTACGTATGAAATATACACCAAGAAACATATGTTGCCGCCATTTTGAATGCAATAAAACACTTGGTGTGAACTTAACATAGTTATGATGTGAAAAGCTCTCAACGAACTATCAGTAGCGGCTTGTGTTAAGTTAAGCTTGCCACTAGCTATAGTGGCCCATTTCATAATTGTCAGGTGCTGTAGGGCATTAAAAAATGATTGAAACGAAATCCGTCATTCTATGGTTTGTCACGGGTATATTTCTATTTTAAGCTTTTCTTGCCATAGGGTAGTAATAGCGTGGAATAAAATGGGCAATCAATGTATAAAGCTAAAGTATCTGCCATAGATCTTGTTGTTTATAGTTGTTTAGGGATGGCGATCTGAAATCGATTAGGCGAAGGATCGATTTTAAACAATAGATCGATCCCGTGAATCGATCTCAAAAACTCGAGATTCGATTTTTTATTTTTGTAAGAATGCAACTATACAATTATTTACATTATTGGGAATTACAATTATTTTATTTTGATTTTCATTATTTTATTAATTTGAAATATTGGGAATTATAATTATTTTATTCTATAATAAATTTTATTCTATAATAATAAACATGATTTTATTGATTAATCAAAAATCATTCTTCAATTATTTTTTAAATATAAGAAAGGCTGAAATCGATTTTCTAGACTTCGATTTTTTTTCTGAATCCTTTCTTAAGAAGAATCGCCATCCCTATTGTGAATCTAATCATTACTGATGACAGAGACAACACTTTAATATTATCTGACTCGTTATCAATAATACAGTCTTTAAGCAGTAATTGAATCAATAAAAAATTAGTCAACAAAATTTATTATGTAACAGAGAAAATAAATAGAGAAATAGAAGAGGGCCAAAATATTAACCTAATTTGGATACCGTTACATAAGAGAATTAAGAGAAATAAAAAACTTCCTGTGATAACTATATTGCATATTTAAAAAAAAACGGATATGAAAACAAAAATGAAATGAAAAATTGGCAAAACAAGTGGGATAATTCTGATAAAGGTAGATAATTCTATAAAATAAAACTAGTATTGAAACATAGGCCATGGTTTGCCAAACTAAAATGGCCAAGATTAATGACAATGACCTCCAAACTAGGAATGAGTCATACTGGAGCTCCGAAACATCTAACAAGATCATTACCAACACTAAATGAGAATGTGGTGAAGAGGAGGCAGATTCTGACCACTTTCTGTGGCAATGCAAAAAAACAGCAAAAGCAAGTTTCCTGGTAACACCGCCTTTTTGGTTGCGAGTCCGAGATTTAAAACGGCAGCGGCCATGAGTAGATCGTTCTTTTTGTCGGGATATAGAATTTGAAAGAAAAAGAAGGAGCAGCACATTATTGGGGTGATATAAAACTACTTGCTTAGAAAGCCCGAGAAACAATCAACAACAAAAAAACGGGCAAAGGTGTGGGCTCTATACTTTTCTTAAACCTCGCATCATAGACGTACAAATGTACACTGGCACGCAATGGACGGCACTGCCTAAATATTTTTTCGGATGTTTATGGTAAGCGTTCACAAAAACAGTCATCTTCTTCTTTCTTTTTAATATTGAAACACAGAATAGACGGGAAGTGGGCGGGAATTCATATGCATTGCTTAAGCATTGTTATGTTTAATCATATAAATACATTTTTCTAGCCATCAGCCTATCCCGTGGTAATCTTAGTCATGTTACTTACTAGATATTTTCATAAACATCGGCTTATTTATCATTACTGGTTTCTCCTGCACTAAATCAAAGCACTATCAATTGTCTGAAACTGCACCATCATTAATAATCTAAAAATCGGTGCACGAGAACGGCGCAGTCAATTCCAGTGAAATTACTCCAGCGTGGCCGCTAAAACTAAATGCTATAATTTGGCATGTTACAAGACAAATGATAAACGACCTTAAGAGTGGAAATAGCAATCAGTATCAAAAACACAGGAACACACACACACACTCAGACATACAATGCAATACAAATCTACACCCCACACCACCCCCACTCCGCGTTTCCGTTAACGGGCGATTTAACAGCACAAAGCACCGTTACCATTCGTTTTGATGTAGTATTATTACTGTTCGTTAATTATACGTCTAGATTACCGATTAAATTAAACTAAGGAATGTTGTGATAGTCGTACGTTACGGGGAAGACGCATTGTGTTGCTGAGATTCCAACAAGGAATTCACTGGAGATGCTGTACTGCTGTAATTAATGCACGGTGCAGGTCATTAAAAGTGTGTCACACGTCATGAATTACTGGACTGGAACTCACTGGAATTGAGAACATCTTAATCTATGTAAAGGACTGCACTTCGGAAACTAAGCCGAGGTGTACACTAGGAACAACACCGTCTTTAGAAAGTACTTATTGTTTATACAAAGTTGAGATAGAAACGTTGGAGCACATTAAGTTTTCATGTGAGAAAAAAGTAAAAAGCGAAAAGAATATTGTGCAACTATTAAGGGGAGGCTGTGAAGGAAAGAGGTAGATGGCGGAGATAAGGAGAAGGAGCGATGAAAGACAAGGAATGGCAGAGTAGAAACGGGAGAAGCAGGAAGAGAGACGTAGTGGTGGCTTAAGTTTATTTATTTTTATTTTTTTTATTTAAAGAAAAGAAAATTATCGCGAGATTTAGACTTGCGAATGAAAAAAGATGTAGTAGTTAATGGGGAGCAGAGGAAGAGATACGATGCAGGATGTGTGGCAGGGAATCTAAAATATTAAGAGTAGGTGTAAGAAGAAGGTAGAAAGCGAAGTAGACCTGATAGAAATCGTACAAATGAAGAAGACGGAATAAAATAGATGAATGAGGTTAGAAGCAAGAGAATGGAAAATAACGGCAAGGAAGATGAAGCTTGATAGTTGGTAGAGTAGTTCGATAAAAAGGAACACTGTACTATTGACCATTAGAGTATATTATGAGGAGAGGTCAGGAGAAAGTGAAAGGTCGAGTAGGCTTGGAGGAGATATTGTAAGTATACAGGAAAGAAAAAGTATGGATGACAGAAGTAAGGAGAAAAAGTAGACAGAAGGAAGATAAACAAGAGATAGTTTTTAATTGTAAACTGCTATGCATACTTCGTATAAAGATTCTTAGGCCAAAAAGGCATATACGATAAGATAAAATACAAGACATATATATAAAATACAAGAAACCAACAAACTCAAATACAATCAAACTCAGAACATATAACTCTGGACCAGTGGCAAACCCGAAGACACATTAGTCTAACGTCAACACTAACATCAATACTCTCACCTAGAGCATCATCCAGCCAACTATTAGTGATACGTTTTTCTTAAGAGGTAAGCTTCCTGGGTTAGCCTTGGCTTGAAACTTATTAACAAATCCAGTTTTAAAACCTCGTTGAAAGCAGAAGTTTATTTATTTATAACCTAAAAGTAAACGTCAAACAATAATTTGCACGACATATTTATTTATGGCCATAACGTAGAATTATACAAACGTAGGTTGACAACTGTCAACCACTACGAAGTGAAGTTAGCAAATGACGGATATATCATGCACTCGATCGAAAACTTTGAATGGCTCAAACTTTTGTTGAATCATTCAGTAGTTGATCGACTCTATTTGTGGCGATGTTCACGATCAATTTAACTTGGCTTTAGACACTGGCCCCATTCTAAACAAACCGCTCAAATAACATGAAATTTATATGAATTCCATCAAATAATAAAACGAGAAACACAAAATAATCGTAATGTATAAATAATGTTTCAATGTTGTCGAATGGTGTTTGGTATGGTAACCAGAAAGTTACACGCCTAATTTCAGTTGGTAAAGTAGGAACCACTATCTGGTGTAATGACAGAACAAAAGTGGAAGTAATATACCCATGCATATACAACTGTACGCTAGCTGTGTTGTGGAAATCCATGTGGTAGATGGGGTAGAAGGGGTGGAAGATAATTGGGTGGTAGTGTGTTTGTATGATGTGTTATGTGTCATTTGAAGTCAACTAACACATACAGCGCCATGAACTAGCAGTGAGCATTTCTTGAATTATATATTATTTGAAATAATTGTAGTTAATTCTAAGGTTTCATAGGATAATTGTAGTTTTGGAACATTCCAACTGCTGTGACTTTGAGAATTGGATATAGCACGACAGGATCCACAGGTGTATTCATTTATTTTAAAACAGTAACTGAAATTCAATGTCATTGATTTCTAGTCATAGACCTGTCTCTGCAAATTATGAAGTATAGTTCAAAATATGAGAGATTGACAGCAATCTCTTTGGGGTAATATCAATACAAATACAATAGATTTATAACTCATTGACGAGTACCTCTCATAAAACATTACTTTTTTAAAAGAAACTAAGTTTTCGTTTTATTATTTCCCTCGGAGTGTACATATCACATTCAAACAGAAGTTCAGTGCATAGGTAATCAATAACCGTTCTTTAAATTCAAGTATAATCGAAAAACGCTTTGAAGTGAATCTATGAGTAGTGGGAATAGCCCTCCTTCTCTCTTTCCTTGAAAACTGTTAAGAGTTTTCCCGCTTCTTTGATATATATAATACGAAAATCAATTATAGAAGGAAATTCAACCAATTTCCAATTGAATTCTCTCTGTCATCCTCTCAGCCTCCTCTAGGAGATTCTGTGAGTGTTTAAACCGACGCCGACGGTGACGGTGACGTGACTGACAGGAACCGACAGAAAAATATCGCTTTTAAATTTAAAACTTTTACAACTTTTCATATATATTTATCCGCCATCCGGTATGAATAAAGCTTTTGCTCGTGACCTCCCTTAAGTCACACTGTAGGGCTATTTGACCCTTTTATTCCCTTTAGAAATAATAAATATAATGGAAAATACGCACTTTCCTGATAACAGTGTCATCTAGTGGCTTAATCTGTCAATTAAGAGCGCCGTACAATAGGAATTAGGCCAAAGGGATGATAAGTAGTACACGTGGGGTACTACAGAGCCCTGTTTTTATATGAGAGCCTGATATAAAAACGAAATACGTGTATGGTTGATATATCCCTCGGTAGCGTGACCGGAGCGGCAGTTGCGGTGTCTGCATACGGAAGGCGGCAGATGCATACCTAAATTTAAATAAATGCAGTGCTTAAAATTTTGTTGGCTTCTTCACTAATAGTTAAGTCTTCTAAGAGAAGCTTCAGTAAGCTTAAACTAATATTACATTATCTCAAGACTAGTAGGTCTCAAGCTCGTCTATATCGATAATCAACTGTGTCTATAGAAAGAGACAAAGCAGAAGAAACGGATTTTGATGATGTAATTTTTCATAATACTATTGACTGTTGTTTGAAGACTTTTGTTCCACCAAAGAAATCAATAAATCATTATCATAAAATTCAAACATTTTCTAATAATAAACTTAAAATACGTGCAAATGATACTTCAGCACTAAACACTTGTTCGGTTACTTTTCAATAAAAGTGACGAATTCGTTAAAGTTCATTCGATTTGCTTGACAATTCCGGTGAGTATTCGATAAACGTGTTTAGCTGTGTACGTTTTTTTGCAGTGTGAATAGTTCTATATAAAACGTATGCGCCTGTATTTATTCGATAAGATTTATACTACAAAAAAAAGTTCAGTACAATGCCGTGTAAGCCCTAAGCCTGAGAAACTGGCATAATCATGTAGTCTGATCCATGGGCACCATGAAATTTGTGTGATGTAATTTATGGATGACTCTTTATCTCAAAACTTAATATTGGGAGATATCTCACTAATCAACTGGATGATCATTATTATAGTGCGCGTAGCATTAGCACACAGTGTAATCTTTACAATGGTGTAAACCGAATCCTCAACATTATTATTTTCAAAATATAATTATTCCAGTGATAGGTTCACCCGAATGCCTATTTTAATATCAGCTCATAACATATCATGAAGCAATTTTTGATTAAAATAAACATTAATAAAAATTCAACCTTAAAAATACACAGAGCATTACAAAAAACATTTGATAAAAGAATACTAAATGTACGTTCGCTATTTACATTTAATTTTCATTCCTCTTCTTCATTCGATTCAATAACAAAACCTTTTTAAATCTCTGAGAGAAAAGAACAAACAATGTTCTAAAGCCAATTTCCTTTTAACAACAAACGCTTTTTCTTATTTACTGCAATAATTATCTGTTACGTAAATAATTCTCTTTAAAATAATTTTTCATTCTAAACAAATACAAATACAATAAAGTACGCTAACGTTACTACGCTGGGCTACGGACTACGGGCTACGAGCTACGGGCTGCGGGCTACGGCGACTCGTAGCTACATTGTACTGTTATTTACATTTTGTACTTTGTGTGTATTTCAGACATAAATTTATATTTCATAAAAATATCAGCAGGTTGTCTTTTATACCCCGGGTTTATCCTAGGTTATATATATTTCATAAAGGAGGGTTTTATGTATAAACATATCCATAGCATCAATGGTATCTGTATGGCCCCATAAAATGTATTTTACTATAGAGTATAGTGCTTCACCAGTTGCTTTAAATCTGTGGGGTGCGATATTTAGAGAGATTTAAAGGCCGCATACACATTCGAATATGTTGGCCTCGGATCCGAAACGAACATGTTCGCGGTTTCCTATACACGAGCCAAACATACGTGGCCAACATCAACTACAACCAAATATCGCGAGCTTTACATGTTTGTTGAAATAACTTTTAAACAGAAATAATAAAACAAATTTTCTATTTGTGTAATAAAATAATAATACAGTGTTTTATTTTATGTAATAACTAGCTGTCCCGGCCACGCGTTGCTGTGCCTAACGTAGCGCCATCTATTGAATATTTACTCAATCTAGTCAACAGATTTCGATTTACTCAACAGAATATTTACTCAATCTAGTCAACAGATGTCGCCATCATCGTCGCCCGATGTAATATGTCATATACAGATAATTAATAGACAAATAATTAGCAATAAGATAAATAAATTGAGATGTAAGGTATCCTATCTTTCAAGTTGGGTCAAACTGCACACGGTGTACAAATTTCATTAAAATCGGTTAAGTAGTTTAGGAGTCCATAGCGGACAACACAGTGACACGTAATTTATATATATATTAGGATAATTGTTATTATTAAATCAGTGAAAATAAACGAATAAATAATAAAAAACGATAAATTAACGATTTTCTTATTAGAGGAAGATATAATTTTCCTAAACTTTTCCACAAATAACTCTTGTCACAAAATGATTTTTTTTTTAAATTCACAATCAACTGCTACAGAATAATAAAAACTTGAGATACGTTTCACACCACGACAAGAGTTGAACCACGATGCTCTAACCACGTTTTGTTATACATCTGGATGTATGTTGGCGCCCGGCTCGTGTTCGACAACTATGTTCATCGCACCGATAAATCATTAATCATGCTGGCGGATGCAGTTACCAACCCCACACATCCGAGTGTATGGGACTTTCTAGACTGGTGAGAGAGAAGTAGACTAAAGGACGAACTTGCACACCTTAGCCTAGGTGCACACTAGAGACTTGTCGGTCCTGAGACAAGTATTTAAAATAAAGAGATTAAATTCGTTTTATTAATAAACTCAATAAGGTTCTTTAGATTTTCCCTGCTTTGAAATATCTGCTTATATTCCTCAGACATATTACAGTCTTGTCTGTGCGACGAGTACCTTGAGCATCGAAGAATAATTTGCTTTATCGTTAATGGGCTGTCATATTGTTTACATATTAGTTGTGGTACTCTTTTGAATAAGTAGTTTGTGAGATTTGTCCGACCTATCATGAGTCTACATTGACATGGAATATCTTATGAGAGACATGAGATTCTATAAGACTTTCTAGCGAGTCTTCAGAACGTCAAAGCAAAGGTTTAGGCAAAATTTGAGCTTATCATCTCTCATTCCGAGGTTAACTCCTTATAGCACTGGGTTAACTTGTATTAACATTATTTGCGGAAAGTTCCATGATGGAATCTCCATGGGAGTCTGAACTTTGGGATATAAACGATTCTAAATAATACATCACAATACATTAGATAATATACTGGGATTAGACATTTCTTAAACATTAATATATGATTATTGAAACCCTGCGTACGCATATCTTAATATATATAAATTACGTGTCACGTTGTCTGTCCGCAATGGACTCCTAAACTACTTAACCGATTTTAATCAAATTTGTACACCGTGTGCAGTTTGATCCAACTTGAAAGATAGGATAGCTTACATCTCAATTTATGATTGCAATATTATCTTATTGCAAATTATTTGTCTATTAATTATCTGTATATGACATATGACATCTGGCGACGATGATGGCGACATCTGTTGACTAGATTGAGTAAATATTCTGTTGACTAGATTGAGTAAATATTCAATAGATGGCGCTATGTAATGTAATATGACAAAAACGTTAGACACAGCAACGCGTGGCCGGGACAGCTAGTATTAAATAAAATATAGCTTTAAATAATAAGCAGAATCAGTTTGAAATAAAACGTGTACATACAGTTGACTTTCGTTATCAGAAGATCGTGCTAGTACTCATATTCATGGACTGTACCCTGTGAGCTAAAGAACTCGAAGAACAGATTATGTACTTAAGAATAAGGTTTAATCCAATAGAACATACCACAAAGCAGCTCTCTTACATTGAAGGCAGCGAAGTCTTACATTGTATTGTTATTTCTACTCGTACATTATTCCCGTACTCCCGTACTCATACAAAATATAATATAATATGTATAATCTCATATTTGCTTTAAGCTAATACTAATAAAATATTAAGTCGTTCTTACTACATGATTTAGAAGTTTGAGAACCATTGGAGCTATATAGTTCATCCCATAAAATGACGGGGTCATATCAAAGTCTCTCTTTTGAAAACATTGATACGTAGAAGGGATCCAGAGGGAGGAAAGGGGACCAGGAAAGAGGGAACACAGGGAAAGCCAGGTATGCTACATTGCGGTTTATGAATAATAGAGAAAACAAAAACATGTCGACGTGTGCCAATACCCCAGGAGTCGGTATTATACGGAGAAATACAAAGTAGGAGTAACAACTCCTGCAGCTATTATCAATAAACGATGAAAAATTATAATGGAAAATATTGCATGTTGTTTTATTATTTTGAAGAATTATTCTTGTTAATTAAAAGGGCACTGCGGGCAGTGATGGCTCATCTACGTAAAACAGACGTTTCATATGATAGTAAATTAGTTAGGACTGTTCCGTTGGAGCTGTCTTTAGACAGTCATATCTGCTAAGAGTATCCTCTAAACCAGATGATGAACCTGGTCATCTTGCATAAAAATATGGAAAGAAATTATATTTCTTTAGGTGGTACAAAGCTCGTCTGTCGGTAAAACAGTGACTATATACTCATGGACTCCATAAATGACGTTGTAGGAATAACGGCCATCACAGTTGATGTTTGGAGTTGACAGAACTCACTGTGCATATTGTTAGGTTATAATAAAATTAGATAAAAAGGAATTGGCAATTTAAATAATAAACTTTAAATGTCTTTTCTTTGATTTCAGGTAAGATAGTATGATTTAAGTTATATACGGTTTATATTTTCAAAAAAAATATTTTTTTTTTATTTCATTTTCGTAATGTACATATATTTAAGTACACATATAAAACAGTTTCAAGGAAATCCGGCGAATATTTTTGAAGCGTTTTTCTCAAAATAGTGTTATTAAAAACGATTTACTCGGTCTCAAATTTTAATACAAGCTTCATAAGAATATGTTTTTAAAAATTAATCGAAGGATTTATCTCACCGATAATTATTTTTTCTTTATAAACAATTAAAAGCCAAAAATTTGGTCAAAAATCGATTTTTTTTTTTTTTGAGAAGCCGCCATTTTGTCAAAAAAATTATTTTGCAAAAATAAATTCGGCGTTGTTGTAGAAAACATAAAAAAGTGCACAAAATCGTTTTGGAAGACCGTAAAGTCAACTTGCGTGAGATAGCTTGACACCCTCAATTACCACTTTTACTGACTATGAAATATGACGTTCATATGATTGTCCTTAATTTAATTATTTTTATTCATTTTTAAGAATTATTCAACTAACTTAAATTGAGATAATTTGTATAAATATTTTCTAAAAAATGAGTTCATAGGTTAACTAATGCCATCCGAGAGCATAGAGAAGTAGAGGTGGGCCTACCACTCTAGAATTACCCTGTGTACCTATTAGTTAGAATTCTCCTCTGAAGCACTTCAACGAGACTACTCTACTAGCTCAAGTGTGCATGTTAGGATACACATTTAAACCACAATATTTTGAGAGTCATACTATTAATCCAGGATATAAGTACAGGAGAAGGCATTATGCTCTAAACCGAGAGTTCTATAGCTCACCGGTAAGAAGCTTCCCTAGAAAAGTATCTACGGTAGTACACAATAGGATCCTTTATTCCAATAGCCCTTTGTGCACCACCGTAGCCCTTGCCCTGTGTCCCCCGGCCCACCTCAGCGCTCTCAGCAACCACTCCATGCGGTCTTCCATGACTGAATAGTAAATATTTGCAAAGTCTGAGCTCCCCAGAATGTCCACAACACTGAAAAGACTTTAACAGGCAACCCCATCTATGCATTATCCAGGAAACTAGCCATCTCTATGCAATAATAAGATCAAGCTGATGATGAGATGCAGGAGATATGGAAATGTTGGATTATGTACCAAAATAAATCACTGGAAGGTTTATCTTAATATGGTAACACTATCCTCCATTGAATCTGTCCATCACTATGGATGAATTCCTTTCAATTATTTTCCTTCCGAAAGGATGAGCTTCCAGTGACTGTGACCGAACGACCCGGGATTTACCGTGAATAAGAAATAACCCA
Source organism: Panorpa germanica (assembly GCA_963678705.1). Taxonomy (NCBI): domain Eukaryota; kingdom Metazoa; phylum Arthropoda; class Insecta; order Mecoptera; family Panorpidae; genus Panorpa; species Panorpa germanica. Next base: position 15,114,585 of record OY783215.1, on the reverse strand, counting down.
TGCCAATCTCAAGACATTCAGGGCACAAATATAATACTCCTACTTCGTAGCTTGGGCTTGTGGATAAGAAAATACTTGTCACTATTTTATATTACCCAGGATACAACAAAAAAAGAAGATTTATTCATATATCTGCATGTGTAATTCTAGAAGTTGCTGAATTGACAACCATATGAAAAATGATTCTGTTACGATAGACGGCAGGTTGTTTCACAATGGTATTACACATAGAGAAAAAGCTCAGAAATAGTCAACTTTACATCAACAACAAAATTTATTACGCCGAAGAAAAAATAAATAGAGAAATAGATAAGGGCCGAAATATTAACCCAATTTGGATACCGTCACATAAGGGAATTAATAGGAATGAAAGAGCTGACCAAATGGCCAAGCGAGCTGCTTCTTTTGATAACTATATTTCATATTTTATGGAATCGGATATGAAAGCTGAATATATATATATATATATATATATATATATATATATATATATATATATATATATATATATATGTATGTGTGTGTGTGTGTGGATTTCTGCCATATAATCCAAATAGGGCAGTACCGCGAATGCAGGCTAGCAAAGTAATAAAATAAAAATAAAATGTTGTATAACAGATTTAGTAAAGCGGTTGCGGCCACTGTGCCCACTTCATCCCGCCCTCCATTACTCCTTCCAGCATAAGCTGAGTACCCCAAACCCCTATCTGAGCGTCCTTGCTGCCCCTCTTCCTCATCCTCCTACTTTTGGTAAAGTTTTCTCATCGGACACGACGCCACAAACTCTTAATTGAAACTCAAATAGATCTATGTAAAAAGTTTTTGAAGGAAAATCCGTATAACTTTTAATGCGACACTTCTCTTAATACTCCCTTCACCCTGCCACTTCCCCCATCCACGAGGAAAAAATATTATGAGCAAAAAATGTAGAAACTACAATTCGTTACGTTTTTTGTATGAAATTTAGTTTAATTACTGGAGATCCGATTAAAAAATGTTTCACATTAAGATAGTCGTAGAAACCAAAACCAAGTAAGACATCTTCAATAAGGAAGTTGCCAGAGCTGCGCAAGTAAGTTATTTTATTGCAGCAGATGTATTTACGTTGTGAGTTACACTGTTAATTTTATAAGTTAATTAATTAAAATAACTTCAAGTTTAGTGTACTCGTATACTAGTTTCATTAAATATTTGTCTAGCGGTGGTGGTGGTGGCAGCAGCGAAGGCACAAGTTGTTTTATATTAATTAGCACAAGATAGTTACATTCTAATGTTAAATAGATTTTAATCAACACTAATTGTAACTTCTACGGTAACTTTGTTTGTGTTAGTGTTTTAATTTAGTATGCGTAATGAAATTAATTACAGAGACGTAATAAAAATGTTTTCTTTTTTAATTTTATTTGTTAATTCGATGGGTAACAAATGTTAGAAATGTTGAAAGAATAAGCTTGAGAACCATGTCTTAATTTCTATAAAACTGTGCAATGTGTTGATAAAGTTGGCTACCAGGACTTCAAATATCCAATCATTTTTTAATAAATCGCTATATTTTAGGAGATATTAACAATTAACGAAGGAATCCAACATTATAGAAAACTCAAATACATGTAACGTCACATCCGCTAAGTTGCCATCTCCTTCATACAACAGATCGTAAAAGAAATAGCCATGTTTGTTATCCATATAACAAATAACTGACCTATCTCTTAATAGTACTACATAATTACGTCATAAATACCGCCGACATCTGTAGCGCTGAAACTACAATTAAAATTGTTAACTGCTATATCTCCATTAACGTTTAGATATTTAATAAAATAAAAACGCCAGTATACATTTATCGTCCACTTAAAAAGAGTTCACAAGCCTATTCTCACACTGGAACGGTGGAGGACACTACTTGGACTTGTTTAGAAACACACTTTATCAGGAGATGACGTCTCAACTTTAATGTATATCATTACACTACTATATCGGAAAATCTGTAGTTCATATGGCCGTAGTCACAATATGGTTTATATACTTTCTTTTTTTGACACCAAGTGATTATTTCAATCTTTCCTGTTCATAGGACATTTAGTAAGAAGTATTTATAATACTTAAAGTGTCTTATATAATGCAAAAGATCTTAGAGTTATATTAGCTGATTAGTAGGTCCTGAGATATTTTCCTTTTTAGCCTGCGCGTAATACCGGTTTGTTGGACATGAGACAGCTGGCCAAATTATTTGAATGTTCAAGTATTTTCTCTCTCTGTAGGCTTTGGTTCTAAACACTATATCTGCATTAATTGTGGGTATCTCCAGATCACTGTGTGTTATATTATTAGGCACAAACTAAGGTGCATATCGACGTAAGTTCATACTTACGTACGTAGATCAAAGTATCGCCTATTGTTTATATGGGTTTTGCACATATCCGAATATGGTGATAAATAATTACATATAAAAAGATCGCGGTCTTTTACCGTGTCGTGGATAGCGGTTTGCTGAGAGGCGAAAACGATACAGATATATGATATGTACTTTTTGTACCTTCACTACAGTGGTGTATTGATAAACATTAAAGTAGAAACTTCATCTCATGGTGAAGTGTAGTAATGCGAAAAAGACAGCGTTGCAAGTAGTACTGTGTGAGAAAGTTCCAATTGACCAATTGACATCTTCCAGTATACCTCCTTAAAGAATACTTACTGTGTACCTACTCCTACCTGATCATTCGGTTAACGCATGCAGAAAGAGTGAGAAGACACTTACCTGAAAAAAGAAAACAAACATAAATATAGGAATATATACTTAAAGAATTGCTTGTCAAATGATGATTAATCATTACTTAATTATAATTTTTATATTACTATAATTATTTTTTAGTTTAGTGAACTATGATTTTTTACGTTCTGGACATGCTTATTTAGTAGGTAATATTTCTAGGCAGTATTTTAGGTAACGTAGGTAGGTATAAATAAACCTTAAATCATAATTAGAAGTACCAGGGTTTATAAGGGCCAAACTAAAATTAACTATATCTAATTTATATGGCTAATGATAATTCTTTAGGATAAGATTTATCTGTAATCTGCATTAGTGATTAAATTTTTTAGTAGACTAAGTTTCTTATAGTTTGAAACATTATGATCTTTGAATCAAACTCTTCTTGTCTGTTAAAATTATAATTTGATAAATAAACTTCTAATTGATAATCCAAAGTTTATAATTCTATATTGTTAACGAATGAACACCCTGTGTACATTCATGTGAGTACAACACTTACAATTTTAAACAAAACATAATTATACTGGCATTACAACCATCGGGTACCCCACAACTGTCATACTAATACCCAACCTTCAATTTATAACCTATATAAATTGCAATCCTTTTTACAAAAGATTTATATAGGCTAAATAGGTGAAGAATCTCTAAGATTTAGTCTAGCACTCAGTAAGTAAGGACCTCTAAATGACAATAACTACACCTCTCGTTTAATCAGTCACCTCTCTAAAAACTAACGTACTTAGTTTCTTCATGGCACTGACAAAAAATACCACGTTTCTCACGTCAGTGGTCTATTTTCAAACAAATGAAAATAAATTTAGATATGAAAGAAACTGTAATAAAATTAATAAAGTTAACTGTACGAGTAAACATGCTTAATACAATGAGGTTATCGTTGACAACAAACAAACCCCCATTCGTCATGTGTCTTTTTGAAGTCTTGCAAAATAAATGTAATTGAATCATGTGACCAGCTCTAGTAAACTCGTAAGCGAACGCTATTATGCCAGATAATGAAAGCCAGGGAATTATAATTACAAATTGCTGCAGTGATACGACTGCTTGTACTTTACACTATAGAGCCGTTGCGTGCTTGGTTATCTGTATCGGATCTGAAGAGATTGCCTGAATCGCGTTTTAATCATTGCCTTCTTTCATGAAATATAACTCATTCTACACGATGAAATAAAGTGTAATCAATCAGATACAAGAGTAGCGAACACGTAACATAAATATTACGTAACTTAATATATCACAAGTAAAGAAATCATCAAAGACTTTACATAATATTTCTTTGAAAATTGAAATTCGTAAATTATGAAAACTTATATTATTTTTCCGTTAACTTGAAATAAAAATATTCTTGTACATATGTGTGTTATCAATAATAATTTCGATTGACGAATGTTGTTTATCTATCTATTTATCGAACGTTGGAGACATAACATTAAACACACTAAGTTGCAGCGTCGACCACGCGATGCGTCCAACGTTGGAAGGTGTTCGTAGCACCGTTTGGTATCGGTATTATGTATGTTCTAGCACTCATATACCTTACAACGCCCTTAACATTTACGGGATTAGTATCAGATGTCCAGTCTAGTTGCTATGGTCTTAAATCAGTCCATCCCTTAGACGCTCCCTACCCTATAGGCCCTACCGACTAATAAACCAGAGGTTCCAGAAACACACAACACAGTAAACCTTGATCTTTTGCGGTTGAGGTCCAGGGTTTATTTAAATTTAACTCTCCCGTTAATTATATCTTTAGTTACAGTTAATTTTATCTACCCTTATTGATTTCCCCGTTATCTATCACTAGTCGTATGATAGTAGCGTGGTAACAACCTTTAAAACCTTACTCTCCCTCTATCTCTTCAACCACCCAATTGAACTAACCCTTTTGGTAACAAACCCCCCTACGTTCTCTCCTGGAGAATGAAAGGGTCCTGTTTTATCCTGTAAGAAGTTCCTAGGGGATATATTATTATTGTATAAGCCATAGAACCAGCTGTAAATTGGTTATTTCGACAAAAAGAAGAATGGCGCGCGGCAAGAATAGACTTGTAGAGAATAATATCTATATTATATAGTGTATAGTATACAGTATGCAGTATTCACCAAACTGGCAGATCGCGGATCCTGGATCCTGGATCCCGGATCGCAGAGAAGAACACGAAGGGAATACATGCAAACTTTACAAGTACTTTTTAAAGCGAGGAAATAAAAATAAAAAATGATGCTTTCAAATAGTTTGTGCTGAAAGGGGATAGAAAAATGGGAAGACGGAAAGACGATTTTGAAGAATATGTTGTTTGCACTCAAGCAAATTCTCAATACTCAATACTCAATAACCACTGCTCTGCTCCTATGGTGAATGGAGGAGTGTTTTTGTTTGTTTGTGGCTTTGGCAATAGATGTTTCACTGCAGCCACACAAACAGTGTTTCACAAATCGACCAGTTATTCAAAAAGCATTTTATAGTAAACGAAAACTAGTCGAGTTGTCGCTGCCAAAGTAATTGCCAATTATAATAAAGTGAACTTTTAAAATTCTATAGATCTATTAATTTTGATTGTAAACACAGCAAATAGATTTTACACATACAAGTATTGAAATGGCTTACAAAAATGAAAAATATGAAAATATTTTAACTTTGTATTTTCGTCTTTTAAGGTAGTTCACAAATCACAATCGTAGGCCAAAGTATAACCGGATATTCAGTACAAATATTATGTACACTCCATATAGGATGGTATTATTCTTTTCTAAAACTACTCAAAACGTAGTTATCCCAGTGCATTAGTGAGACTTCTTCCATAAATCAACATTTGAGTTGAGTAATCAGTTATCTAACTACAATTAAAGATTCTACCAATGGAATACTTCAAGTATTTAAGTAGCATATTGTTTTTGCCCTTATCTCAAAGGACAATAATCGAAGATGTCTCAGTAATGAACTGGACGACAACATGTAAGTTTTATAAACATATAAAGACTAAATACAATCACATTGTTGAGAAATGTTTCCATACTACCATTATAATATTGAAACGTATTGTGTATAGTAGAGCAAGGTATAATACTACGTTGCCAAGTTGTGATACCTATCCCCACTACGCCTATGCTATTTTAAAAGAAATACCAACTTTAACATTTACATTTTTTTGATAACTTGTTATACAATCTAAACTTTCCTAATTTACTCCTCTAATATCGTAGTTTTCTTTTAAATCGTATAAACGTTCTCGAGATATACATTGTTACATGCGTTTTTATAACTTGTAGGTCTTCTACATGTTAAACATCGCACTTTTATAATTAATATCTCGCTTAACAACTGATCAAAAGATTTTAAACTTTGTAATTACGAAAACAGTTTCATAATTAGATGACTTTGAATTTCCCGTCCAGCTTCAGTCAACTCCCTTCTATTAATAGACTCCTATCACATTTTAAGTAAGCTGCGTAATTTAGTTTGTGTTTGACAGCCATTGAAAGCAGCTATCCACGTGATGCCGCGATTGCGATTAAGTGTGTAGTCACCATGGCAAAAATTTCCAGCATATTCTCCAAATTTAGCACCTATCGACTATTTCCTGTTTCTAAACCTGAAGAAATGGCTGGATGGTAAGAGATTTGGTTCTAACAAAGAGATCATCACTTAAATAAAAGCCTGTTTTGAAAGCCTTTATTTGGAAGGAATAAAAAAATTGGAAAAACGCTGGACTATATGTATCGAGGTTAAAAGAGACTATGATAGATAAATAATATATATTTCATTATATAAATATTTTTTACTAAGTAATAAATTACTTTTAAAAAAAAGAGACTGAATTATCAAACTACACTCGTAAATTAAGAACACTTCTATTAATATCATGTCTTAATTCACAGGTATAAAATTGTTTTGCACTGCAAGGTTCACGCTTACTGGCTTACCCCAAGCTAGTTTTAAGTTTCATTGTCTATATCTCATATAGCAATTATTTTGCAGTGCAAGCTTTACATTTGCTAGCTTACTACAAGCTTATTTACGTTTTGCATTGGGTTATATTTTATATGTAGGATTCTATCAAATTCTGTAGATTAAAACCTTAAATCTTTCCAGTATCTAAAAGCTCTTGATGAGAATATTAAATAATAATTAAAATATTGACTATGTACAAGGCAAAAGCTAAATATATAAACAGAAATAGCTCTACTACACCAGGCTATTAATTATTAGCGAAAAACACTAAATATTATAGCCTAGTTCGTCAATCAAAATTAACCCAGAACAGAACCATACCATATAATGATTCAATGTTACACAGAGAAACTTTTTTGACGTAGTATTTCTGCTACATTACTTTACTATTATATGGGGTGACTAACAGAAGTGGGGATAACACGGAACACGGAACTGTGTGTGACAGACAGAGATGGAAGATATTTTGTTGAATAGTACTATTCGCGGTTGGAAAGGGTACAAGTTGAATCGATAGAAACACTGAAGTTTCAGGTTTCATAAATTTATCTTTTGTGCTAAAAAAATATTGTTATACGAGCATATTTAAATTATTATATTAATTCAAAATGTAGTCCTTTGTACAATATCTAATACTGCTCTCACACTAACAAAACTGTGTTTAAACAGTCTGGGTATTCAGTACGACTCGTGTGGAGACGCTTGTATTTGCGTCAAGATACTTTCTTTATGCTAATTCTTAGGAAATCCGCTGTTCGTTTTGTCTCTATATTTGTACATTGAAAACAATCCGCAATAAAAGGTCAGATTACACATAAAATAATACTTTTCTATAAAAATACGATTTCTAAAGTAAATACATTCTTTATGCATAATTGTGTAACACCTGCAAAACACAAAACATGATACAAAATCTAGTATTGTAATGTATTATTGAATTTGAAAATTATCGAATGTCAATATTGTGTCATATTTATGTGATTACGCACATTCTGAACTTGTTTAGAAGTATTTTATTATTCTAGCAGTGCGAAGCATTAAAAAAACATACAATACAAAATTTAATTCAAGCATTATTGAATATTTATTTAAGGGGTCTTCTCACTTTGCAAATTTTAAAAAATCGATTTTTTTTTTTGTAATTTTGAAAGTACATATCATCAAAAATGTTATATCAAAATTTCATAAAGATCGGACAAGTCTAACTACATTTTTGGGCGACCGTTAGGTGACTACCTCAGAGCACCCGGCTTTAAAGGAGCAAACTTTAAACGCTTTTATCTGAAAACAAGGTTTTTCAGTGCCTTGTTGATGAAATTTCGGAAACTATCCGGCCGATTGTCATGAAATTTAAATGACATATTCTTCATAGTTATGGCTATAGCGCATACCATCAGATTTTAAAAATTTTGATTTGAAGTATTTTTTTTTTTACAAAAAACTGCAAAAAAACGCAAAGTAACAAAAAAATGTTTGGTACTTTTTCAAAAAACGTGCGCCATTTTGTTATTTTCGCGAATATCAAAAATCTGTTGGTATGCGCTATAGCCACTGATATACTGAATCTAAAACTGTTTTATTTTTTTGTTTCAAATGACCTGTCTCGGAGATACCATCACCAAGCCACGAACATTACATTTCTACACGATTTTTTCGATGCTACTTTTTTGTTATAATAATTGTTCAAAAAAATTAAAAAAAAAAATTTTCTTGTACTTGAAAGATGTGTTTATTACATAGGATCCATTTTATCCCATAATTTTGTGCAAAAAGGCTCGAAAAAAAATCGCGAAAATAGCCTATTTTCGAGGTGCCTAAAGTGAGAAGACCCCTTAACATCACACTTTTCTCTATTTAAATCCACTCTATAACTACTCTTAGCTAAAAAAATTAAACAATTAAATTAAGAAAACTGCTCAATCCGTGCCCAATTATTAGTGGTCGAATTATCGAAGTTCCACTGCAATAGCCTAATAGCTTTTAATCTTTAAAGAGGACTTCTTAACATTTTATAATCTTTAAAAAGGTGTACTTAAGAACGAGTATGGTAATGCGCAAAGGGATAAATTGTCTTTGTGGAGAGTAGTAAAATAGGTCATAATAAGTAAAATACGTGAGATTTAGATGGGAAAACGACGAGAAAGACAACATATACTGAGCAAATAAAGAGGAAATGATGTGCTGGATGTGCAGGGCAGAGGTAGAAACGCTAGATTACATTAAGTTTTAATGTGAGAAAAAGGTAAAAAGTGAAAAGAATATTGTGCAGTTATTAAAGGGAGGCAGTGAAGGAAAGAGGTGGATGATGAAGTAATGGCAGAGTAGAAACAAGAGGGAGAGTTGCAGGAAGAGGAAAGCAATAAGGGTTTAAATTTATCTCTTTTGTTTTTATTTTTCCTTTTAAAAGGAGTGAGAATGGTTAGATATAATAAGGATCACAAAATGTAATTAAGCACAATGATATGTAATTTAATAATTTAAGGCAGAAGAATGTAGTAAAAAAAGTAAAATAGGTGTATAATAATTATCTATATATTGTATATTGTATCAAGATGTATGCTAGCCTGAGGGATATACGCTGATATTTGAAAGCAGGGAAACTCTGAAAAATCATATTGACGTTGTCAATGAAACTAATTTAATCTCTTTATTTTAAGAAATCATACTCATATCTATAAGTTGTAAATTGTGAATTGTAAATGTTTAAATTGTTTTAAGTGCTAATAACTATCGAAAGTTGATGCACTCAAATAAATGTTAAAAAAAACATTTCCAGTAATACTCTGCATTATGGTAAAGAAGTATGATCAGAGGACACCCAGACTATATAAAATTGAAACAACTTTATCTAGTACACATCTCAAAACATAAAAAACCATGGTTATGCAATTATCGACTAATTACTACGATAATGAGCAATAATTTCATTTTTACTTTTTAATTTACGAGTTAACCGCTGACATAATTTGAAACATGTTTTTGTAATAATAAATAATTACGAATTACATTGCGATGAAAAGAGAAGTTAATTACCTAATTAAGAGTTAATTAATTATTTTATATAATTGTGGTCCTTTATGGAATTCATAATTGGACGTAACGCTAATTAATTTGTTAATAGAATTTAATTCTTACCTCAAACGAATAAAATGTTTAACAAAAGATATATAAATCGGAATATTTTTAGGTTAATTTTCTTTGAAAGATGAAAGGTGAAATGTGAAATGTTATGGAAATGGTATGGCCTTTTGATGTTCGTTTCTAAATGATTTGAGTTGATTCAATCAGAATTGTAAAAGCGTTTAAGATGTAAAATAAATTATACTCTGAGAAACTTGTAATACAGAAGTAAAATAGCGAGATGTTTTCAAAACATGATTTAAGCAACTCAGTAATTCCTTAACTTTATTTACAACGATTTTGTCTGTTGTGCGAGAACTCTGCAATTGCAATAATTTGTATTTCGTAGATTGCAACAACAATGTTGTTACTTAACCATAATGCGTTATCAACAAAGTTAGTAATTGTTGAAATTTACAATCGTATTCAAAAGCATAGTCAAATATTGAGCATTTACTTTAAAAATAACGCAAACGTTACCTGAATTTGCCGTAAGGGTTACATGACTTGCTTTATATTATACCGCTTACGTTATTGTAAAATAAATGATACAACATAGGCCTGACTCAGCGTAAACATTACGTACACTTCCTACAGGATAGTTTTTTTTGTTTTCTTTTGTTAGCTTTTATCTAAACATATAGATTAAAACCTTAGATCCACTGCAATGCAACCAATTATATCTTTCTTACTAACTGGTCAAACAATCTTAAAAGTAGTCAAACTTAATCTGTTCTTAAGATATACGTTAAAAAGATGCCTCTTTATACTGTGTAAGCGTGCATTGGGTGTTCACAACTAGTCCAAACATGACAAATGATAATTTAATAACTGCATCGCGATCTGATACAGGAATCGCTTCCACTTCGATGTCCCCCATTGCCTGATTCTTTCTTCTATTAACACTTTTCCTTATTATTGTGTGTTACTTTTCCACATGTATACTGCTAATTAGATCTTCCCAGAACACAACTTCTATTCTTTTGACTATATCCATCTCGTCTTATAAAGCTGTTCTTTTATTCTTCTTTTTTTCCATTACTTTTTCTTTTTCTATTTTCTTTTTTGAATTTCTCGTTTTGTGATCATGTTATTTTTTCCATATTCATGATTATGGTTGCACATAACCAATTAAAACTGATTGTGCCAAACCCAGAAAATATAACTTTGGCCCGGGGACACAGTAGTCAAAGTCAATCATCAATGCTCACACACAACTATGTAGATATATTTACCAAATTCTGTAGAAAACTGATTGTGCTAGTGAAATACCTTAAGAGTATTTCCAATGAAAATAGTTATTTTTAAAATTATATTGTAAATGCCCCAGCTGGTGTAGTTGTTATTCACATCAATTTATTAAACTTTAGTGTAATGATTCCGTCGACTATTCGATTTTATTTAACTAATAAATTTATATCATGTCAATGTTAGGGCGGTTAAGACAGTATGGATGCTAAGTTTAATTCTCACAGATCAAATAACGTATCTTAGCATAAGGTAATACTGTTTCTCCAGTCAAAAGCAGTTAAAATATGCAACGCTAGTCGACTAGAAAGCATGTAACCATGATCAACCAATCCTCCAAAGTAGGGAATTGTCTGACGATCTATGCGACGACATGTCCCTCTATCCTCTATCCTTTATCCTGTAGCTCATGTTCGCTTGAGCTTACATTGTGGTTACCTAAGATGTTTCACGAATCGAACATCATTTAGTAGACTACTGGTGGCCCTCTTCATAGCTTGTCAACATGTTTTCATTATCAACGTCCCTCGTAATTCATTGATAAAAGAATTTCAAATTACTGAAGCCATAAGACATTTTATTAATTTATTTTCCTTATAATTTCATCTCTAGCGCTAATCAGGCAAGCATGACGTCATCGCTGCAAGGATTTGCCATTCTTTACAAAATGTTGTATAGTCAATGCAACTGTTTTGTGTGCTTGTGGATACAGTGTATGTTTGTGTGAGTGAATGACTTTAACGTGGACGCCGTAGTACTCGTTATTACAATATCTCGCTAAAGAATTACTATACGAGTATAAATAGTTATCACGGCAAGAGCGTACCTCTATTTTCATTTACGATTGATTTCCAGGTAGAAAATATAAGGCAATGTAACAGTTTAATTAGATTGTAGTAAGCTAGCAAGTGTGAAACTGCATTGCAAGACAATTTCTATATGACAAGTTGAAACTAAACCTTGGAATTCGATTGTGGCAAGCTATCAAAAGTTACCCTTATATTAAGGCAAACTTTTACTAAGGTAATAATTTCTTAATAGCTGCTCGACACTGGTAGCTTAATACAACGTACATTTTCATAAAAAAGGTTCTACGAACGCATTATTCATTTACATTTTACAACAAACTAGCAAAACAATAACCCCGCCCAGATCCAGATCCAGCTCCAACCCCAGCCCAGTCCTGTGAATATGAGTTTGCTGACTAAAATTCAATAAACAGCTCTTAAATGCTAATGGAAACTTTATGTAATCATCGTTGAATTGAATTATGTAATTATGCACAACATCATTATGTACTAGCTGAGAGCTGGAAGCTGGAAGCGGTTTTAGAAAGAAAAACAAAATAATCTTTTGTACTGATAGTTCGAGAAAACGCTCGCAGCAACGCATTAACGACAATATTTAGCATCCTTGTTAATGGGTAACTGTTAGTTACAGTAAATGAGTGTTTTATTAAGACTGAGTGCAATAGGGTGTTACTTCAACTAAAAAGATTAAAGAGATTGCAACATCGCTAGGAAAAGTGCATAGCATTATACGCAGCTATGTTATTATTATATTAATTGTTCACCTTTCGGCTTTACAATCTACATTCTTAATACATTTCATAGAACTTCAACTTAAAATTAAACTTAAACTATTCTAGACCATTTATTTCCAAAAGTACTTTCTGCTTCTTCTTCTCTTGACCCTCTTTCTTCATTTTCACTAGTCTTCCTTCATTCTCACCGTTTCCTCACCTCTTGTCTTCTTTGTCTCCTCTCGGCAAACCGTTTCCTGCTTCTCCTTCCTTATTGTCTGTGTCTTCATCTATCACCTCTTGCCTTCCTTGTCTCTTCTCGGCAAACCCTCTATTATCTTTTCACTATCCTTCCTGCCTTCTCTCTTCATTTTCACTTCTCCACTTATGTCTATTACAGACATAGACGCTCTATCTTTACTATTTCCTCTTAACTCTCTTACTTTACTCTTTCTTTTTGACTCTCTACCTTTACTATGTTATTATTGTCTCTATCTCCCTCATCTACCTCTTGTCCTTATCTCCTCCGAAAATCCTCTATTTTTCTGAACTGAAGTTTAACTGTTTCCTCGCTACTTCTTTCTTTCTCCTGCTTCCCTTCACTGCCTCTTTTAGTACTTCCTCTCTCTTCATGTTCCTTATGCAACCCAGCCACAACCTTATATACGCAGCTATGTTGAGAAACAAAACTAAATTTGACAAAAGAACTACTTGTTTCTATGTAGGGCTGGAAATGCCTCCGACAACCCTCGCAAAAGCAGTAAATATTATCATTGTTTTCTTTGATGTAAAGATGTCTTCACTTAAAAAAACGGTATTCTAGATTGATGCACTTGAATAAAATTTAAGAAAAATTCTTCGTTAAACGTATAAATAATAAGCCGTTTAATTTAAACGGCCGTTATCACCTAGATCGCTTTATCCGTTCAAGTCCATTTCGACGTTAATTCGAGATTTATTTTTATACATCAAGTCGTTCTCATGTTGCTATCCTATTTTTTGATATAGAACGATAATAAATTTCATTAAAATTCAGTTACGAAACTGACACCCTCTTCGTTGGTTTTATACGAGTATTGTAACGAACCCTGAGAGGGGATGTTTTTATGTTTTCAAGGTTTGGTTTAGACTTTAGGCCTTAGGGGTTGCCTGACTTGGCTTTGCTTTGCTTTGCGCTAGAGTTCTAGTGGTGAAGTGAGGGGTAAAGTGAGAAGTAGTTATTTAAGTTTCTTCGTTACACCAACATTTTAACAGGACCACTATGTTATACGTCACGTTGAAGCAGCGCCACTCAACGATCAAATTCTAAACTAACACATTTTTTAAATATTAAGGAAGAATTCCTACAAGTGATACACTGCGCATGCGTCAATATCAAGTGATGCTGCTTCTGTCAGGGATATTTCTTGTAAAATTACTGGCTACGTTCAGTGTGAATTATCCAACAAATTGGAAGAGGATGTGTATTCACCGCTGTAAACATAATTATAATAGAAATAAATTGTAATAATCCGTGAAGTAGATCAAATTTCTCCTATTTGTATATCCCAGGTAAAAATTTGTCTTGGAATGCGAGTTTCGCACTTTATAGCTTATCACAAGCTAATTTCACTATTATTTCTTTCAATTTGTCTACTATGTGTTCATCATGTTACACCTCTATACATTTCATACTAATTTTAACTTAATTAACAAAACTATTTCATAATAACCCGTTCAATGAATTTTTAAAGTAAATGAGCTTCACAAATAATGACCCAGTAATTAATAATAAAACTATTAATTATCTCTGATAATTATGGGAATTCCAACCAATATCAAATGTACGAGTATAACATACATCTAGTGCAAATGTTTAATTAATTATATTTAAAACATAAACATTCAATGTTTTGTTTATTCGCGTTGTTTGTTTTGCAAATTTATTTAATAATTATAGATAACATAATTAACGGTTCGTTAGTATAAATAAATTGATGACGTTTGTCGTGCTGAACACCGTTCGATTATGATTAAACGTAATTGTATTTAATGCTAATGGGTGATTTTTGTTAACGACTAGATCAATTTCGAAAGTGATATTTGCTAGGTTGCAAGAACCTAATTCCAAGGTTCAGTTTCTACATCTCATGTTGTCCGCTCCACTGCCACTCCATCAGTCCGCAATGTAGGCATTACATTCTTTTACAATAGTTTTTCCAATTGCATTTATTACTTAAATTTAACCTAAATTAAACTCTTAAGACTAAACACTTAAAAAAAACTACTACTGTCTCTTCGTTCTTCTCGCCGTACCACTCTTTATATTTGCTTCACCTATCCTTAACCCTGTTCCACACCTCGTCTGCTTTTCTCTCATCTCCTATAAAATTGCTTCATCCACCTCTTTCCTTCATTGCCTCCTTCATCAGATCCTTTTTTGCATTAATGGAGGGCTCCGCCCGATGAATTTGCGACGGTTTTAGATGGTATAGTTACACCACTACGATTTTCTATCTGCGTATACGTTTTGTAAAATTTGAAATTGCAATCGTGAGAAACAGTAACATTCCCATCACAAAAATAAGGTATACTGATGAGCAAATCCTTAAACAATGTAATATGATAAAAGTATGATGATGTTTTTTTAAATAACATTTACCATTATTATTATAATTAACATTATTATAGGCCCATATAAACAGTAACTAAATTCCATAGTCGAGTGTTAATCACAGCATTTGATTCGCTTGAAGTGCGTTGCAGGAATGGCGTCGGTATCGTGTGATTAACCAAACAAAACCAAACACCCTCTCCTCCCTCAATGGATCGACAAAGTTTCCGGAAATGGTTAAGGGTGCTTTGGGGACAGGGAGGCAAGTGAGGCAAGGGGGGATGTGGGTTTCCCGCTGCACGACAATTGTAATAACAGCGCCCTCTGCGGCATGTTCACAAACGCTATTCGCAGTATTTGTTGTTTTAATTCGTTATAATCTAATCAATGGCTTGGTTGGATTTTATGAACTCTTTAATTTGAATATTGTGTCAATCTAATAGCCCCCGGTTCTACTCCGAGAAGACAAACTCCAGGATTCTAGCTCCAGGCACTATTTACCCTTGATAGAGTCGTTTATGTTAAGTGTAGTTCTTAATAGATCAATTTAGCGATGTTAACTTTTCTTCTTTTCTCTTAATTACTTCGTGTTCCTTTCAAATTTCCTTGTTTTTTGACAAAAAATTAACTTTATTTAATGTTATTTTTGAATTGGTGTTTCATCATCCATTTATCCATTTTTTTAACGTAATCATAAGTAATATTACATAAAACATTACGTGCTGCTTCGTACTCTATTGTGCGGCACTATGTTGTAAAACTATTTGTTATTTCAAAAAAGACTTATTATATCATATCTTCAGTACATTATAACATTCTTCTTTCATAATTTATACAATTATTAGCTCCATTCCCACTCACAGTTTTTAGTTATAAATTAAGGTTTAATCTTAAATGTAACTTACATGTCAGTAAAATACATTATTTTGTAATAATAACTATCCGTATTTAATATAAATTATTGTATTTAATATAATTAATTTTATTTCTTTATATTTCACAAACTGAAACTTACATTTTAGGTTAAAACCTTAAATTAACACTGAAACACTAGATAATACTAATAGTAGATAAATGTAACAAACACAACACAATCAAAACGATTATATTAGTGAGAATCCAAAAAATACATATGTCTCATAACCTATAAATTTGTATTTAAAAGAACGAGTTCTACATCAGAGTCTACGATGGGATGTACGTACATGTGGCAGTACGAATTCTCTGGTCAATACTGACACAATCCGTAGCCATCCATCACTCCAAGAAGCAGAAAATAAATTGTGAAACGGTCACTAGCAGAAGTATATATTTCCAGGTTTTATTGACATTTATGTGTCCTGTATGGGCTGTTAATGACACATTAATACATGATCCGAAATGCCTGCCTACGTGGCATGACGTAGGAGTATCGTAGTAGTAGTGTCTAATGGTGCAGTGTGTGTGTGTGCGTGTGTGGGTTTGCGTAAGGGTATCTGGGTTAATGGCACAGGATTATAAATATTAGACAAATTTATATTCCAACATTATAATCTTCCATCAACTAGGAAGTACGAGTAGCAGAATGAGAATGAGTATATAATCATTGTCATTGAGAATTGAATTATAGTGATTGAGCGAACGCCTAATGTAAAACACATTAGAATCATTAGAATCATTAAAGTTAACAGGTTTGAACGGAAAAAAGTGTCCATTGCAAAATAAATTATACAGGAACCATTAACAGTGGAAATTTTATTGTATTCATTATTCAGGTAGAAAATTGTATTTCTACAGTGGATTACAACAGATACTAATAAAGTTCAAAAAGAAGAACACTGTAATTTTTCTTCCCGATCCTGGTTTCCTCACTCGACTCCTCTGGCTATAACCAATGGCCGCCCTAGTATACAGTCTTTGAAGCCACAATTGTAGTTTCCTCAAAATGTGGTAACAACATTTGTTTTGAAATCAACGCTGAATCAAATTTAAGTAACTATTATATTTTACCTTTCTCCTTTTTTTATTGTTTTCTTCAAATCTCAAGTACTCCCAAAGGTGTACTATCTGTATTCACACCACCTTCTGAATTATCACGATTCGAAATAGTGAAATAAACCAATTCCCTGTGATACACCACAAAATCAATGTATATTATCGTGAACTAAATGTACATCTTTACAACTCTCTCATATTACAAAAGAAAATCATAAAACAACGAATTTAATGGCCAAGTAATTAAACATAGCGTATCCAGTACTATATCGCGATCCAAATCACGCTCGCCTCTCCCTGCCCCTCTGTACCCCTACTCCTAGTAGCACCGCAACCCGCAGCATACAAAAACACTATCTAAATAGATGTAATAAAAAACGATTTGATGAATGTTTGTAAAAAGTAGATTGAATTGAACTAAACGCGAGCTAATGATAATATAATCGCTTTATGTTCTGTTATCAAGGGAACTGAACTGTATGAGTATCACGGCCACTGCACTGAAATTGGAAGAATTACTTTGTATGTTTTAAATAAAGGAACTGTGAACATGTAAGTAATGATATACGTAAAAACAAACAAATGTCTTTCAGTATGCGTTGTAGACCTCTATTACCGTGGAACAATACTTAAAAGTGGGACTAACTGTAACCAAAATTGGTCGAAAAAATGATTTAGACTTCTATTTCTTAGGCTAATGTTGCACTGCGAGAAAGAATAGCGCAGAAATAAATCTGAAATTTTGTAATACATTGAATCATATAAACATGCACTCTGCTGGTTTAAAAGTCGCACGCACATATTATTTATGTTTTTATTATTATTACATTCGCGCAATTCTTTTTCGCACTGCAGTTTTAGTCTAAAAAGATGCATCTAAGGCATTTTTTCGACCAATTTCTTTTACAGTGTAGTTCAAATATAAGCTATTTTTTTCGTACATTTGTTAATGCATTATGCATCGCTGTTTTCAAATTTTCAAATAAAATCTAATTCCTTAAATATATATATTGTGTATACAGTAATAGTTTTGCAATGTCCCGTTAGTAGTGCACCTTCCCAATGCGATGGTTCAACAGATAACGCTGCGCTAATAGAATAACAGATTAACATTTCACCCAGAACGAATATATTTACCTAACTGCAACTATAGGTGACTATAATCGTATACCTGTTTCAACAATGGCACAAAAACTATTGCACAATTACAATAGCAGTCTGCCTCACTACCTACCTCCCTCCTCCCTCTTGCCTGCTGCCTTACTCGGGATGTCGTAAGAATAACAACGAGACTTTTATAACAACTAATTGTTTTTTATAACATTGTAAGTTTTTGTTATTTTTATGAAGTTGTAACTAATTTACTTGAATGTTCTCATGATAAAAGGTTATTTAAATTTAGTTTAAAGTTTTAATTGTCTTTTACAAAGTGAATAATTCATTTCGGATACTCGTACGGCTGAATGTGTCTCATTAAAACTTTCAAATGAATTCGTTGCAAAAAAATACAAAAATTTATTTTGAAAAAAAGTTGCTTTATTTTTATTATCTAAATAGAAAACTAATTGTGAATTTGCGACTAATTACCAATACTATGTAGATGAAAACGAGAGAGACGGACAGGCCACATGCAGAAAGAACTAAAGAACATAGGTGTGAGGAATTTGAAGATGAAGACAGTCAATAAGAAGGAGTGGAAGAAAATCTTATTGGAGGCCAAAGCTCTACAAATTATATAGCGGCAAGATGATTGATGTAGATGAAATGGAATCAGAGCAACCTCTGGAGTAGAGGGTGCTGTTTCCCGACATTTTATGTCCTGGGCAGATATAAATTACCTTATCCTATTTAATCCCAATAGTGTGACTGGACGTACAGTGCAAATTAGAGATAAGCAACCATTTTTTACAACAGAACAACAACAAATTAAAAAAAATTATGAACACTAGATGATAAACACAAATTTCCTCTTTATTAACAAAATGAACATAATTTAAACGTCATACATTTGGTAAAGTCCTTCCAAAAAATATCATGATTTGCATTGCATCGTAAATTCGTAACTAATTTTACATTTTTATGAAATGGGAACTACTGTAAAATACATCTATATTTTTTTCATGATTTAATTGTCCCTTGTCTAATTGAACACATAAAAATATATATTTAAAAAGTAAAATATAAAAGTTTGCCTATATATACTCGTACATTACGATTTTGTAGAAACATATGGCACCCTACAAACATGTTTTCGTATCGTAGTAATGTCAAATAGCCTGATTACAATTTGAGTAAGATTTTTTTTGAGTAAAAATATATTTGGGTACGATGAGGTAAACAAATTTTGTATTTTAGAGTTTAAGTTTATGAGATGTGGTAATGCATTTTACTTCTAAAACTTGCGCCACCATTTTTTGAACCAAAATGTCTTCGAAATGAATACTCCCTTTTTCTTGTTGTCCATAAGTCGTACCCTATAAGACCCTATATCGTCCAAATGTCAATTCCTATACTAGGTCGAGTGCTACGGTATCGTATTCGAATGTTATATCCAAATCGGATCCAAATTGTTTGTTGGGTAATTATTCAAGAATTCATATGGTGAAGGCTCAGCTCAATCTTCCCACAATAGAGACTAGATTGTCCAAAGACAGTAGTATAATAATAAAAGTAATTTTCTAAATTTGTTATTTCGAATAGAGTGTACATTTTTACTGATTGCATTCTCAGATTGTTCGTAGCTTAATTGAATTGTAAAATAAAATCAAACCAAAGCAAAAACTAAACAAAAAACGAAAAGCAAACTACTTTTGTATCTGTTACACAACACAGCGGCGTTAAGCAACCCATAAATCGCCATCTAGTTTTCAGATCCGGCAGCTCGTCTTCATGAACCTGCAGTAAGCACTACCACTAGAGGTTCAAGTTACCCGGCGAGTCACAGTCACACCATGGGACATAAATCTTCTATGGATGGCAGACACTTACGGATTTACTATCATTGTGTGTTTCCGGTTCCAGAGGATTCATTCCAGACGCATCCCAAATGCATTCTGGTTTTATTTCAAGAACTTTGAAAGGAATTTTATATTCTCGTCTGTTTGTTTGAAAATACCATTAAAACATTTAGAGAAGTAAAAGAATATGTGGCTTTAAGTACTTTAAATTGAAACTGTTAAATCTGCTAGAAAATCAAATGAACCGACTTTGTTTATTAAGTTGAAGGGACAGAAGATCTCTCGTTTTTGTTAAAGGTTACGTTAATGTCAAAATTTTGGTAATTTCTTTATTTATTTCAGTGCTAGTTATTCATAAGCAGACGTACAATTCTAGGGCTACATAAGATCGCTGCACATTGCAAATCAGAATAGCACGGTAAGATGTACGTCATCATCATCATTACTATGACGCTACAGCAGTTGTACAGCCTTGGCCTCCTTTAAAGTTAGTCTAAATTCCTTAGATGCTTCCTTTAAGGTTACTCTCCATTCTTTTCCATTTTCCTTAGATTTCCTTCACTTGCTCTTTCCATATGCCCTGGATCTTGCACCCCCTGGGTTACCAAACAGAAGCTTCTTAACCGTTCTCCCAATAAACATTTTGCAGTCACTTTGTCATCATATTGAAGATGCGTATGATGTTTTTGTCATGAAAGAGTTCATTTACAGTTCAGTTTCTTATAGTCGTTCGACTACAAATGGCGAAACCATTCCATCTATCGGAATACAAATGAAGATAAATTTGATGAGAAATATGGTTGCAGTTCAATAGTGATAGAAACGTCACAAAACAGGACAAATTCCATGGCTGGAATGGAAATCAAGGGTATCCTTCAACAAATACACAATGATATTAACAGAAATGTTTGACGAGTAACAATAATTTTATGCTAAGGCTGGAAACATTTCAGACTACCCTAGTACATAGGATTGATGTAAGAAGAATCAATAAAATAGAAATAAGGAACCCTCACTTTTTAAGAACAATACCAACGTTATTGGAGTATTATGGATAAAGGCTAATTAACAATAATCAAATAATAACTCCAGGCTTACAATCCAAACAATAATCTTAGTTCTGAATTTCTGATATTATGGAAGCGACAAGATGCACATAATATATTTACTCTATTTATTTATTAAAGCAAATAATAATGGCCCTTGCAAATAATCATTTTGTTAGTATATTAAACACAATATAACTTCTGCAAATAAATGATTTGTATTCTCCGTTATATTCTGAAAACGGGTAATGGAAGCCTAGCACCATGGAGGCAATGGAAATGGAAATGGCAATGGCAATGGCAACCATGAACAACCAATGGACCTTTATTCACCCCAGGCGTGTCGGTAATAGAATGAATACCGCTCACTGTTTTATCGATTCAAAACGTCTAACAAGGTTTATATATAATTTACTACTTTTAGTGAACATGATGTGCAGAACGTACAGTACGGGTATGTTGTACTTGTACTCGTACACATTTACGTACTGCTGCAGAGTGTTTATCATAAGAACAGAAGCCAGCGCTCACTGCGGAAGAATACACGCACTTGCCATTTTAAATTCACATGGAAATTTAAATTCACGCGCGGTTTTTCTCCGCAGTGCGCGATGGGAGGTACTTATGAATGATGAGCTTGCAATATTTCAAACATGTAATTCTAGCTATGAGTATAATGATAAAACCAGTATTGGTTTTCCAATAAATATTCAACTAAGTATTGTAAAGAATTTAATGGATAATTTAAAAGTGATCTAAAATATCCTGGAAGAAATGTGGACCAAGACGCATTAAAGACCAATCAGGCCCTAAGAATCGATAACTTATTCGAGCTTGCCACTTATCGGAGTCTGATAAAGCTTGCTTTTATCAGGACAAACCCACCATGCGCTCGAAAGTTAATAATTATTCTTCGAAATAATAATTCTACAGATAATTATTTCAGTGCAAGAGGTTTTTAAATTTCCCTTTTCCGTTTTCCTGACATTTTTATCTCACGATGCCATGTTCAAACAATCCCTAATTATATTATTTAATAATTAATACGTGTACGGGATTAGATAAAGCCGTTATATATGAATTTCACCTCCAGTTTGAGTTCCAACATTTTATTTTGTTATTCATATATGAATGTTTTATTTATTTCATTTTCGTTAAATGCAGGAACCGCTACACCGTCCCGATATGCTAGTCGACGCTGCTTTGCGGCTACGTTTACCGATGCTTAATTCTGATATACTCGTACAATGTAGCGTCTACCGTCTAACCATGCCCCAGTAAATTATATTATAATATCCGTGGTTTATAATGGTATTCTAAATAATGTATTTATTGTATATTTAACATCATATTCAGGGATTAAAATATAAAACTCAGTCATGTGGATTTCATTAACTTTTAACCTTTTGAACTCTTACGACAAGTGTGTCAATTACTATAATAGTTTGTGAATGAAATATAAACCCCCTAGGTCCATTTTCTATGGGATATATACAAAAGGGTCCGTTTTGCCATCTTCATGTCAATAACAACTAATTTAGAAAGTATACCCTAAATAGGAGACTTTAAAAAAAATTAAAATAAGGGCTAGAATTAACACTTGACTCTAAATCAGTTCACTAGTTGAACGGTACCGTCTTTCAATATTCTCATTGCACGATACATTAAACACGTCTTTTTTACAAAACGAAATTACGCATCTTTAAAAATTTGAGTATCCCAGGTAAAAAATGAACCTTGAATTTAACTTGTGGAAAGCTAGCAAGTATGAATCTTGAACTGCAAGACAATTTTAACTTGTGCTAAACTAGTAAGGGTGAATCTTGCACTGCAAGAAAAATTTTTACCTGGGCAGGTTCAAAATATTAAATATTTGTACTACTTATCTCACATAAATCGTACAGGTAAATTTTGAGGCTCCAAATTCAGTAACTGTAATTTAAAAGAAATATCTCACGTAGAAAATGAACCTTGAAATTATCTTGTGACAAGCACTGCAAGATATTTTCTATTGTATAAGTTGAATTTAACTTGTGGAAAGCTAGCAAGTGTGAACCTTCAACTGCAAGAT
Organism: Panorpa germanica; assembly: GCA_963678705.1. Taxonomy (NCBI): domain Eukaryota; kingdom Metazoa; phylum Arthropoda; class Insecta; order Mecoptera; family Panorpidae; genus Panorpa; species Panorpa germanica. The sequence continues at coordinate 15,091,308 of OY783215.1, read as the reverse complement.
GTAGAAAAGAAACTGTGGAATTAGCTTATGGTAAACTAGTAAGGGTGAATCTTCAAGATATTTTCTATTGTATAAGTAGAAAATTAACCCTGAAATTAGCTAGATAAACCTTGCACTGCAAAATATCCTTAAAGAACCAGTAGAATATGTATTAATTTGTGACAAGCTAGCAAAAATGAACCTAATATTGCAAGACAGTTTCCTGCTTGAGACATAATACTTATAAAAATTACTCACAGATAAATAAAAAACCAACATTAAAATATTTAAAAGTTATAGTATTAATACTTCTCAAAAATGCATCTAAATTATTATTTTTTTTATTTATTTATTTGCCTTGACTTTTATTCGTCATAGCCACCATCAAACATTTTTTATACATATTTCACATTTTATTTTACAAATTTCTAAATATTAAAATAATTCACTAATTAATTTTGAATCACCTAACAAAAATTTAGTATTAACAGGAAAAGTTTTAATCACATCTAATATTTCACTATTTTGATCTTTCTAAATTATAATTTATGCATTCAAATATAATATGATCCAAAGTTCATTCTACACCACATTGACATCTATCGTCGGATTTAATATTATTTTCTACAGGTGAGCTGGAGTTTTACAATGATCATCTAAATTAAACAGAAAACGCCCTTAACATTCTCTACGTATTTATCACAATAATAAATTTTCAGAATATCTAATATCAAAACCTATTGCAAATATCTACTTAATATTCAAACCATTTCTTCTAATAAAATATGTTTTCCTTTTCTTTTTATTTTATTCTAATTTCATTATTTCTGTACAACACGAATGCGATCCAATAAACATAACGCTCACTATTTATTGCTACGTTTATTGGGTTTACTACTACGTTTTAAATGAAAATTATTTTGTTTATATTTTGTCGTTATAAGCACTATAGGTAGTCGCTGAGTATCTTCACTACTTTAATGTTTTGCCATTAAAATGCAAATAGAGGAGCACGACATAAGCACCAGAGACCAGAGACATGCGGGTTTGTGAACATTGTGTGCAAGTGCAACTGTTTATTCTAGTGCATAGTCCGTATGTATTTATGTAAATCATTTAAATTGAAGGTCCTATATACAGAGTGGTTCAAATTACCATTAATATATCCTGTACATTTAAGTATTTGTTTTTCACATTAAAAATTCATGCATTTCAAGGCCACTGTAATTTGCTTCACGTCCATGTTGCGTTTCACAAATTCAATAGTCTTTCAAATTAATGGCCTACACATTGTAGACTCCCGTGTCCATTTATATGTGACGTAATTCATGAATGGCACTGCGATTTTTATTAAGTAGTTTTGCATGATATTATTTATGACTTGAAATTTTTATATAATATTTTTGAAATGTTATATTTAAGAATCCGTTTTGCGAAAATTAAAAATAGATATTTATAAAAACATAAAATAGTAGATGTAACCCCTTATTAATTACTTTTTTTATTTTAATTCATAATTTACAATCTGTTCCAAGAGACATTCATCAAATTTTGGTGAGACATGAAAATGGCATGTGACCTTGACATCTGTTGTTTTTTTGCACGTTGAGCAAATTTAATTAAAACTGTCTTTGCGTGTACTAGAGAAACAATCTTAAGACAGTCTTGACTCCTCGGTACGAACCATTGCGATTAAATGTTTCTTAAGTCCAAATTATTAACGTTTTCTCTTTTTGTTCAATATATTTAAATGATGTTACCTCTACCTCTAACTCTCTACGAGAAAGGCAAAATTGTTTTAAGATTGTCATGACTTCAGTGTGTAGCAGCTCTTACTCTTAAAAAAACGCAACTATAAAACTTTATACAATTAATTAGTTCAACATCAATACGCTGTTAATAAAATGTCAAACACATTTTAGTTATTAGATTTCGAGACACCTTGTAATTTATAAGTTCTGGTGGTGGTGTGGTGGTGGTATGGTGGTGGTTGCGTTGGTGGTAAGCAAGGGGTATCCACATGTGTGATTCATCAGAACTTTATCGTGTCTCTGTGTTTGGTGCTACGAGGAGAAGGATTGGGGGATGGGATGGAACACATTGAATGGCGCAGTACTACACAACGCGGTCCACCGTTGGGGTCCGACGGCTTTGATCTTCAAATTATACTGAACATAGTTTGTTTCACCGCTTTAGCGAACGTATTTCACTACTCTCTAAACGTAATAGAATGTACTAGAAAACCATAAAATAAGAATGCACTGCGAACCTGTCTAAAACACCGAGGACTACCGAGAAAATATAACACTAGTCCGAGAATCGAACCCGAAAGTAGCAATATTGCTTCAATAATCAGCGCTCTTGGTCACTGTGTCATCTGTTTTTGTTACATTACAATAACAGAAATAAATAAGCCATACTCTCTAAGAACAATGGGGTTGTAAAGCATGTCTTCATCTTTATAAAACTGTTCTATATAATAATAGAATTGGCTTACAGGACCTCATATGTTCAATTATTTTTTAATTTTCGTAATATTCCAGAAGATATTTACAATTGGAATAATCACTTTTGACCACTTAATCATTAAGGATATTCAACGTCATAAAGAAATATATCTGCGTATAACGTCACATCTGATGATTAGCCATCTCTTTTATAGATCTGTACTACGTAAAGTATCATTCCACCCACTGTTTTAATTTTGTATTTAATTTAAATTGTATAGCATATGGAAATATGCGTAGTCATTCCCTGCACCAATTTTAATTTATAATTTAACTTACATTGTCTTTGTTTTTCTAGAACCTTACAAGCTCCAATGTTTCTAAATTTAAAAAAAACTATATTATATAATAACCTCCAAAATGTGACAATCTGTCAAAATGTAATAGGATTTAGTTTTAAAAGAAGTTCAATGTCAGTTTGTCAAAAATAAAGAAATAAAAACAATTTCTATTAATAATTTTTATTAAAAAGAGCTATTTCAATTGTTCCACATTCAATTTTGTCCAACTGTCAAAATATATATTACTAACGAGGCATGCGTATTAATTTAAACACGAATGTGACAAATAATGTTTATTCTGAAAGTAAGTAAGTGGGAATGATGCTTTAGTCTACGTAGTATGCTTTATGCCGTGCTCCGTGCGGTCTTGAGCACAACTCACACCCACCAAAACAAACAAATCCAATATTTACAATTCCGTAGTAGTCGAATATATAAATCTGTTTGTAAATTAAAAATATTTACAAGTTTGTGTAAGGATTTTGTTGGTACAGAGTTGTTGGTTACTTTGTCGTTACGAGTCGACGAGGAGGACGGTGTTATTAAGGCGGTGACTGAAGGCTGAAGGCTGAAGGCGGTTTAACATAACTACATTATCATATAAATACAAAATTCAAATCATATTTAACTTCACAAAGAGTTTGCTTTGAAAATGAATAATATTGGTAAAGGAAAATAATAACCAAAGTTAAATAATGTTTCTCAAACTTTTAGCGACATTTAAATTGTACATCGAACCTTAAAATTAGAACAAAAATTAAAAGTCAAATAAAAAGTATACATCAAATTTGTAATATTATAAGCAACATCTTCCTCGTCGAAATATATTCGATGCTGAGACAATCTCCTACTATATTGGTCATTCTTACAGAGTTACACCCTTATATTTGTGACCACATAATCAATTAAATGTTGATAACAATATATATTTTATAGAAAGAAAGAGAAAAGAGAAATGCTTCTTTGAAAACTGAATGTTGTGCTTCTTACAGCGCGTGTATTATTGGATTAAGGTGGGCTGTGTTCTAGAGCTAGAATATTTAAGGTATTTTGAGGAATGTTTAAATGAAAAACGATATTTTAAGGCTTTTTAGGCTTATTATCACACTTATTATACATACATTAAGTGTTCGGTAAACGTGCACGTGGACACGTCAGAGCGACACGTGTTTCATGATAAAAGCTGAAAGGTATTTCCGTTCAATCGAATATAAAATAACCGAGTTTTCATCATTTATTTGCATTCATTTCCAAGCAGCTCTGAACGTGCGGTTCCTTTAATGCACAAGTTGTACTTTACAAAATCCAACTCAGAGGTCATTAATTTTTAATGCAATGAATTCCAGCTATGCTCTTACTGATATAGCTCAGATGAAATAATAAATGCAAACCACACACCATGAACATAGCTTTAAATCAATAATAGTTTTTCAATTTCTAAAATCTCAGTTTAAATGTCGCGGTTATTTTATTGAAATAACGATGGTTTATTTCTCTCATATTCTTTTACATCCAAATATAAAATCATATTACGAACCCGATTTATTATGCCGTAGCTTTAAGGTGCATCGTATTGAAGGTTTCCACTTGAAAATGATTAAACTTTTCTTTCTTTAAAAGCAAACTCGTCTGGTTAGTATTCTCCAGGAGCAAGCTACGTTTACAATGAAAGATTTAAATAAAATACTTATTGTTTTTTAATTGAAGTACTTTTTTAAAGATATTTTTAAGTTTCTTTATTTAATTAAATATTATAAAGAAAAGTTCGGTTTAACCTTTAATTTGGTTTGAAGTAGAAAGGTCCCTACGAAAATTATACCATCCAAAGAAAGACAATATTGATTAAAAGGTTTGTACTTAAAATAAAATTGCTAAACATGTATTAGTTAACACGTTCTATTGCAGTCGATTCGGTCTAGTAAATCAAAATTAATTCGGTATTAAACTGAACTTTAAATTACACAACTAATCAGCACATTTGCACCAGTATTCAAATGACGTTAGCTTATAAGAGTATCTAGTAGCTTAAATATTATTATAAAATATACAAATGTATTAATTAGTGATTTATATTGAAGTTTAAGGCCGTCCGCACATGGGTCGACTGATTTCGAACGCGATCCCCGAATCTGCCAGAACCGAATAAAAATGGAACTGTGTTGTGAGTGAGAGAACGCACGTGTATACGAGTGAGAGAACACACACGGCACGAATGAAACAAAACTGATCGCAGGGCAATTACCTTGCATGCTTTTGATGGTGAACATCATGAGCAGAGATGTGCACAAATACTATTCAACAGTATTTAAATACATACACATATACAGATACCTCACAATACGACACAATAAAATCCCTATTGTGCTATTGTTAAAAATTCTATAAAGTCACGAAACACAGCTCGTTTTTCATTTTCGTTGGAAACTTCGAGTTTGCAGTCAATCGACCCGTGTGGGTACGGCCTTAATATCGGAAAAAAAACACAAACACAACCTTGTTTCTAAGGCCCTCCGCACATGGGGCGACTGGTTGCAAACCTTAGCCCCGAATCTGCTCGAACCGAATGAGAAAATGCAACTGTGTTGTTAGTGAGAGAACGAACGTGCATACGAGTTATTATTATTTTTTTAATATTTTTTTTTTTTTAATATTTATTTTTTATTTCGTATTATTTTTTACAAAACGTTACGTTTTGTAATTTATCTAAGTATAACATGATTCTGTTATGCGAAGTCCACTCATAAGTTGTTTGTGTACAAATGGCTAATGTGAATATGCGTACAATATGTTTACGAATACCGAATGTTCACCTTATCGAACTCATGTCTTGTCACGAATATGCATATTGGCCCCAGCGTTACATTGTCATTAAATAAATGCTAATGACATAATAATCCTTTACTACTATATCAACTTAATAAGCAAGACTATCTGTGCTACAAATTATATAATATCAATGTGGTAATAAATTCGAAAATAATATTTTCATAATAATATATAAGTACAATACACTTTGCAAATTTGTTTACTTTCTGTATATGATAGTCATCGATTTTTTGCACAACCAGGACTTGTTCCGTTAATGCGCTAACGTAATATTTCCACGCGGCCATAAAAACATATTAGCTTTTCATAGCCTGAGTAAATGAACTGTCAACTGCTGCAACATTCTGTGCATAAAACACGATAATGAGCATTTTATATAATTAAAATATTATACTCGTACACCATAAAGTATAATAAAATAACAAGTAAATATTATGTACTCTAAAAAAGATGGTCGGGTCGACCCACGATAACTGACTTACCAACCGAGTGAATCCGTTGCCGGATGCCGGGTCGCAGGTCTCCCGAGTGATGTAACGACTTAAGTGTGTATGACAGCTTTTATAAATGACAGTTCGTTTAACATCGTTATATTTCGTTTAAAATCGTCATGAAATACATTTTGTATGTATGAAGTAATGGGGTATTATATTGTCATAAAAACCACGTTAAAAATACCTGACAAGAAATATATTCTTTTTAATATTAAAATATCTTATACTTACTTTGCTATTTATTATAATAAAACGTTATATTTTGTGATTATAAAAATGTACACGTAGTCCTAAGCATGAAAAACGAGCTCATACGTATATCGTACTATCGTTTCCCTAGAGTTGAAACTTGGAATGAGATTTTGTAATTTAGGTTATGTTTCGCGAAATCACATCGGGTAATAACGGACGGTGGTTGTAAAATATTGTATGACAGTAAAATGTATTACGGAGGTACAAGACCTTTACGTAAATGATGAAAATGTCGTCAAATTTGGAGGATCGATAAAAATAGTTAAAATACATGCTGTCTCAAAATTTTAGTGACCTTGGGTTACCAATTTAATCAAAAATATTATTTTTGTGCTGAATGTTCTATAGAAAAGCACTTCAAGAAAAAGATCCCTAAACCTGGAAATTAATTGCTTTGGAAACGATTTCTAAAATGGTCTTTGTTTCCAGAAGTACTTGACTTCTGGTACTTATGATTTACCCGAGAATTTTTCACAATTATTTCACAGAGACATTAAATATTTTTACGTAATTTTATCACTAAGAAAAGAAAATAAAAGGACCATTAAATATGTTTGACTAATCTTTATTTAATCCCTTATACACCTACAACAGTAAATATCCTTCTCTGAATTTAAATATCCCTTCGGCGGTGCTATACGGGATTTGTCCGTTGCTGAAGCCATTTTTTTAGTCCTCGTCCATTTTTTCCATACATAGCATAATGAGCGGCTTATAGCATTATTCCAGCACTGGACGTCTGAGCATAAGGAAAGCAGCGAGTGCTAATACGTGTAACGGATATTTTAAGCTTATTTTATGATGAATGATACTTTTTTACATTAAGCGGCAACAGCACCAACAGCCGCAACGGCAGCGTAATTACTTATACCATGTTATATCAAATTACAGCAACATTAGTGCCAGAATATGTACCACTGTACCATGAGGAAACATGTGGAAAAACACAACGTTGATGTGGTGGCTCAGAGAATCAGCACAGGAGCGCAGGGGCGCGTCTGCGAAAGAGAAAGCTTAGAACATTAGATTATATTTCGTTTCTGTAGGTTAATTATACTGATTGTTAATTAGTCTAGTACAAAGTGCACGTCATACAACTTTATGTATACTCGTACATGACAAACATATGTAATGAATCAATCTGTCAAAAACTACACTAAATTTAGAAAGGGTGTTGCTCATTTGAAATTCTTCTTCATCCAACTCGAACAGGACCATGAAAACACAGGTCCTTACGACTTGCATCAAACGCACTAGCTTTATTATTTTCTCTTTATTATATTATTAATTGTTTGCCTTTCGACTTTACAATCTACATTAATATTTCATACAACATTTCATAGAACTTCAACTTAAAATTAATCCTAACTATTCTAGAACTTCCTCTTTCCAACAGTATTTTCTGCTTCTTCATTTCTTGACCCTCTCCCTTGCTGTTCACTACACCTCTTTCCTTCTCACCATTTCCTGCTTCTTTTTCCTTTTTTCCTGTACCTCCGTCTCTCACCTTTTGCCTTTCTTGACTCCTTTATTATCTGTGCACTATTCTGTTTTCCTTTCAGACTTCATTTTCCTTTTCCTGCCTTTTACCTCTATATACTTTCGACGCATGCGCATACAGAACAAATAAGAACATATGCCTTTCTCTCTCACACACATTTTTGTCACACTTTTAATCTATAGGAAATATGGGCTATTCACACTCCATATATATATGCTCTAAGGTTTTAACCCATCAATTCCATTACCACTCAACTTCTTTCAAACAAAAATTAAATCATCAACCCTTCCTATAATTAAAGAATAGTTTCCAAAAAAAATGGAAGACAATCTGCAATTCCCGCCAGCTATGTACTAATATAATGACTACATTAAATCGTGCAGCAAGCTAACCTATAAACGCAAGGGAGCACGAACATTGAACACTAGTCGTGTCTAAACCGCTGGGAAATCAAACTGCTCGTTCTTCTGAGAAATAATCACACATGAAGTCACACAGCTCTCCTTTGTACGAGGATGTACTTGTACATCAGATTCATCTTCTACTTGTGTAGTGAGTTTTGAATCGCGACAAATCTGCAGTTGCACTTCACTCGACATCACTACATATATAGTACACTATACACTATATGGTACACTATACACTGTAGAGAACGAAAGAACCACAGTTGAAAGTGAAGAACTGCGGAAGTACTAAAAAGCGGCAGACCACTTAAAAAGACCACTGGAAACTGTCATTAAGCCAGATGCTTTTGTTTTTATTTATTTCTTTTCAGAGATCTCAAATAGAAATGTTTCAGCTACATTTAATTCTTTAACTTATAAAAATCTAATATAAAATCTAATGTTTTCTGATTATTTTTCATTTCTATTACACATTTTTAATAGTTTAATCCAAATGTTATATCGTCTATATTAATTAATTTAACGGTTAATTAGTAATTTACATACACATTATAATAATTACACTGTTTAACTTAAATCATACTATCTTATCTGAAATCAAAGAAACGACATTTAAAGTTTATTATTTAAATTGTCAATTCCTTTTTATCTAATTTTATAATAAATGAAAAATTTAATTCTTTCCATTACAAGCAAATAACTTAGTAGCAAATGTCTACACTTTAGCGCTAGTTTATTTCACAAAATATGTTCTGTTTTTTTAATTTATCATCACTCTTACGAACTTCTTAAGACCTTCTTAAGTATTACAAAATATATTAAGAATACCGCCAATTGAGGATAGTTAGAGGATAATATTGCGATGAAGCAATATTCAATTTAAAAAATGGAAGTATGATGGCAGATGAGAATTTCGCAAAACATTGAAAAAGATATAAAAATCCCTTTACACAATTAAATATAAAAAAACCTCAGCGTTTCTTTCTTTGATTTAAACTTATTATGCTGTGATATTTTTCTATTTTACCTAAAATTTAAATAATAGAATTAAATGCGACCATATTTAACGCCAGTTCTCCATAAAGAATACAATCTATGTATATTTAATGTTGAAAGGATAATTCTGAGCCCCATTCGTCGTGGTACCTTTCCCTCGCGCTCTCCTCCCCAACAAACCACGACATTACAAAGCGTCGTTGATGCGTTCGCGCCATTAATAATGCAGTTAAATTGCGTGCTTTGTGGCCAGGAGGCTAGGAGGCTAGAAGGCCAGAACCACGGGCGATGGTTACTCATAGGGTTGTTTCGCTTTCACGCTAATGTAGACAATACATATACGATATTACTTTTGGCTTTTTTTAAATGTTACTTTAAAAGTAAAAAAGTAAAAAAGCAAACAGTTAATTTCTAAATTTAAAAGCAATTCAAAAGCAATAAGGTGGATTTGTCCACAAGATTAAAGGATAATGAAATGATCATTGTTCAGGGGTCGATTTTTTAATTGTTGATTGAAATAGATGTTAATAAATGTATATTGTCGTTTTTATTTTATTAAATATCTAAATGGTGACGGAGATATAACAATTAAAAATTTGAATTGTAGTTTTAGTGCTACAGATGTCGGCCATATTTATGACGTAACATGTCACACTATTAAGGGATAGGTCAGTTATTTGTTATATGACAAATGCCGGCAGTTCTGTACTGTAGCTCTCGCCTTGTTTTTGCCTGTATCAAGTGCTCTCGCCTCAGTTGATGAGCGGTCTTTTGACACAAGTAAAAAGATACGAGACCAATAGCCATGTTCATTCTCAGCACATCGACTGAACTGCCGGCTTAAGAGTTTTGTGTTAAATATGCTATCTCTTTTACACTCTGTTATATAAAAGAGATGGCAATTTAGCAAACGTGACATTATATGTATTGGAACGTTGGATCCCTTTAATAATTAAAGTGAATCAATGACTATTTTAATGGTTAATATCTGCGATAAAATATATAGCGGGTTATTAAAAAATAATTGGACATTTGAGGTCCTGGTACTCAACTTTATCAATATATTCATGATTTGCCGGATCAAAAGTTATTGAGGCACTTAATATTGAATCGTATCTAGATACATTAATTTATGATAGAGGGCATTGTATTCATATGTGTTAGAATATGGTGAGATATTTAATAAATCATAAATACCCGGTACGATGAACAGGAACGGGCAACGGGAACATTTTAGAATGATGATAAATGGAAGAGATTCGAGTCCCGAACACATCCTATCAGTTCTTTTCATCATTTATATTTAGAGTTAATTTGGGTCAGAGTGGAAGGCTGTCAGCATCAGAGTACCGCAGTAGAGTGCCACGGAGATAAGCAACATCATTTCAGCGGAGATGTGTACCTGTCAATTATAGTGACTGGGGTTTTCCGGGGGGCATTTACAATTTATCTACCTCCGGGTTCCGGGGTGGTTGGGTATTTCGGTGCGTTCTTGACCTATTTCCGCTCTATTGATATTGTGTATCGCTTCAAATTTTAAATAGTTATATATCTTGAGTGCTTCGTAGGCTTTATATGTATTTCAAAATATACAATTTAAAAAGTATGAAGACACACAAAATGATGGCAGAACGAAGATGGGAAGAAAAACTGAAGACAGCAGAGAACGGGCTGTTGAATCTGGTAAAGGAGCGAATTCAGTAAGAGGAGTACGAGGTGGTGAAAGAAATGCGAGAATACATAAATGAAGAGGAATAGCGAAAGAGGTGGCTGAGAGGAAAAGAGAAGCAGATAATAAAATAAAGAGATATAAAAGTACAGCAGGAGGAAAGGATAAAGAAGATGAAGGTATCTAAACACAATGACAGATAAGAAAGAAATTATATTTCTTATATACTCATGGACTCCATAGATGCGTTGTGAGCAATAACCAACACATTTGATATATGGAGTTGACAGAACTCACTATGCATATTGTTAAATTATCATAAGTAGACAATAATAAACTTTAAATGTCGTTTCTTTGATTTCAGGTAAGATAGTATGATTTAAGTAAACAGTGCAATTATTATAATCTGTATGTAAATTACTAAAATAAAAGTCTTTGATTTCAGAGAATTACATAAGTTTGATTAAAAATTTACAATTCCTAATACAATTGGAGATATTGTCTTATAAATATATACACTTCAGTTTTAGTGAAAAATCAAGTGAAATAATTATTTTTAATTATTCAGAAAAATAATTAGTAAATTCTACCAAAGAAAAAAATAATTGAACTTGTTTAATTATTTCTTCTCTATACGATTGCAAGGGTTTACAATCTGTGAACATGCAGACAAGAAAAACGACAATCTTACGGACATCGAGCAGACAGGAATTTAATAGGATTTAAGGATTTACTCTTAATTGGACAAAGCACGCAATGGGTTTATGTAGATCGTCATCGTCCTTTTGTGTCAATCTTAGGAAGATGAAATACGCCCTAGACTCTAGAGAAAGCCCTCGTTGGACGATACAGTCCACTGAATTATGAATAGAATAATTGAAACTTAACCATGTGTATGGTATAAAGCAGAGATTGCCAAGCTTTCGGAACACCGGCACATTTGTTGAATTATGAACTACTTCTGCATTCACCCTATTTTCAACTTTGTGATTTTTCTTATTTCTAAATATGAATCAAAAACTGTCTTCAAATGACTTCACGGGTTTGAAAAATCACGCCCGTACCTTTAAGGTACACAGAAAGCTAGAACACAAACACCAGTGGAATAACTGAAAAGAAATTATGTTGAAAAATGTTTTCCAAGTTTCCAACTTATCAAATAACCCTCGTACTTTACAATGATACAATAAACCGCCAAACTCAACATTTTAAAATATTTATGAACTGACGATCCACTACTCAAAAAGTAGGCGTCGCAAGTACTCGGTTGTAATATGAGAGAAGCTTAAGTGGTAATCTTTTCTTTGTTGCTATCAAACTAAATTCAATACCATAAAATATTGAAAGTACGGAGTTTCAGACTGGTCTCGAAAATCGTTGTGTGAGCCCGTTTTAATGACAGGTACGTATCTATGGTTGTATTTGCCATTTATTATTAGCAAATTGGAACATTTAAATTAAATTAAATTTTCGTGTAAAAAATCTCGTCTACGATGCCGACTAAACGTGTCGCAAGTTACTAGACATTTTTTGTTAACATTGCGATGGGATGTGCAGTATACAGTGCACTGTATACTGTATATATAATTGCACTTGTTCTAATAATAACTTATCAACCCTTGTAAGGTTTGTACTGGTATACTGACATGTGGTTTGTATGGTCGTCAGCGCCCAGCGTACATCGCCCAATGCCCAACGGCCACGCAAATGTCACGGCTGCATTTTACAGCCCCTTCAAGCCACTGCATGCAACACTGAATACACTATTCTCATTCCCTTTGTGCTACGAGTATGTATGAACAGAGCATAGTGTTGCCAGATACAGTTCATGATATTAGTTCCGAGTGAATGGGCTCGTAGAAGACGGGGAAGGCGTGCGAGACAGACAAAATGAACCACGCGTGTTCTGGCAAGTATCCCAACATTAGTTATATAGCTAAAACTACACCCAGTCGCTCTGACTGCCTATAATTTGCGAGTGCAACGTGTAAACTCCATACATGACGTCAGAGAATAAACCAATGCTCATTACTTTCTTGTTTGATTAGAAACAGAAGCTGAAGTGTAAATACATATTTTTGTAAAGAGAATTGTTTCGTCACATCTCGTTATTGTGAGAACTTACTCCAAAGATAGTTCAAAATAAGTAATTTATTTTATTATTACGGCTAATTATTTTTTTTTATTCTAAATTTTCCACACACTAAGCATATCGCATTTTTCTCACCATTAATTGTATCAAATTTAAACTTTGAAGAATTTTTTTTTCATATACAGTTGAACAACTGGTTCAATTTCACTTAATTCATCATTACTTCCATCTCATCTGGGTCTTTTTGTTAGGTTGACACTATTAACACCTACGCTCAAGGACATTTTTGCGGCAACTAAAGGCTAAAATGTCTTCAAACAATCGCATTGCCAATAATTTCTATTCACATGTATTATCCTTTAAAACATTCATTTCCGTTCGGCTACAAAATGTTGTAAAAGACAGAATTATAAAATAAAATATTTAAGTCTCGAGTCTCGCCGCATGTGGTCTCGGTACCGTCTCAATAGTTTTCAGAAATATCTTGCCTCGTATCGTTTCGCTTTTACGAGACGAGACGAGAAAATGTTCGTGCTCGTGTCACGACTGTATCCTTCAACGTGTAATTTAAAACTTTTCAGAGCTGAAATTCGTTATTTGTCAACAACAATCCTTTAAAGCATCCGATAACAAAACATACAATCGTTAATGAGCTAATCGTTAAGCCAACTATCACTCTGATGTTAATTTACCTCTCGAATTGTCAAATGACTCGTGAGGCGTGCGGTGGGCGGCGGACGGCGTGTGGCAAACTCTCCGTTTTATTGCTAGCAGTGATCGATTGCTTTGTTGATTTGAATATTTCAACGTTGGCTTCCAATAGCACTTTCAGAGTGTAATCGATTTAGGTTTCTATTTTATAAATACGATTCCAGTTGCACTACGAGTACGACCAATAGCGAAACATTGGACGCTGACAAAGTTGCATGTGCTGCATGTTGACACCTGACTTTGATAAGTGATGGGAGTGTCATTATAATTCACTACCACAAATGTAAAATGCAACGCAATCGTATCGGAAATCCGTAAGTCTAAAAATTCGTAGCGTCGGGGAAATATATTATATTCTATTATTTTATAAATTAGGTTCAATATTTTCCATTTATCTGATCCATTAACAACTGTCAGAAGCAACTGGATATGCAACTGGAACTTTCTCAGAATGACACAACTGCATTTACCATTATGTTAAGCATCCTCTGTCACCGTTGACCGCGTTGAATTTTGTCATTCAAATATGAAAGAGAAGAAAAGAATGACGACTAGTGTATATGTACGTTTATTCGTATAAATGTGTTACTGTCAGCATCGTCAGTCAACGTTCAACGATACGATTCTAAAAGAAACTTCATCTCAGATAGCCGATTTTAGTTGCTATCTCAGAATGCCATGTTCCCTCACGCTTACCTCCTTTCTCATGTTTGAACGATAAATGCTAGTGGGCATTTACCTTTAGTGGGATATTATCTAGTAACAGCCCTCTAATATTATTCACAATTTATAGAAGTTATGACTGAAAAAATGAAACTTGGAAATTTGAAAAAGTTGAATTAAGTAACGAAAATAACGTTATTTTACGTTTAACGTTTAAATAACACATTTTATATAAAAAGTGTTATTTTGCGTAAAGCCTGTCGCTCTATGCAAGCGTATTTATATGTAAATGTAATGAATCTCGCACACTGCAAGTGACTAAGCCGTCAGAATCAGCGTATTTTAACCAAACGTATACATGAAAGGGACCAGACGAATACACTGGAACGAATGTAATAACCTCTTTCATAACAGTGCTGTATCGATAAAAATTAAGTAAAAGTTTGCTCTCATGATAAAATACCTTTTGTTGAAATAATGGAATCATAAAACATCCTCTTCTTTGAATTAATAAAACCATAATAAGAACATTAGAATTATAAAAATACCTTTTCACCTTTTTATAGTTTTTGAATAATACGAACATACCATATCAGACAAAACTAGAATCGTCTGTTAAATATTACTAATTATTCATTCATTTAAGTAATTATGTATTTAAGGTAATATGCTTGTTTTGTGTGTTAGCAGGTTATTACTAGATAGAATTGAATTTGGCGTGAGAGCAAGGAATAAATGTAGAAAGGACAGTCCCGGATATTTACCCAGGTGTCATCTTCAGGTGCGAACTTCAGCGTCTGTCGGTGGAACAGTAACCATATAATTATGGACTCCATGGATAACGTTGTAAGGAATAACGGCCAACACAATTGATATTTGGACCTGACTTAAGTCACTGTGCTTAAGTTATTATAAAATTAGATAAAAAGGAATTGAAAATTTAAATAATAAACTTTAAATGTTGTTTCTTTGATTTCAGGTAAGATAGTATGATTTAAGTTAAACAGTGTAATTATGACAATGTATGTAAAATACTAAAATAAAAGTCTGATTTCAGAAGCAAAGAGCCGCAATTTTGAGTTTTTCCTCACCTCGAACAAATTCAAAATCCGAAGCTGAGAAAGGGTCTTAAAGAATGTTTTAAACCGACACTTTTGTCAATAACACGTCATTCTAGTTAGCGAGCAAGGGGGCCCAAAACCTAGACTACCATTTACAAACACATAAAATAAAATTTCTGTTAAAGGTTTCAAACTGTATGTAAGGTTGTTCAAAGAGTTTAAGCAAATTGCCTTTATCATAGGCACCAATTACTACTAAAATATTAGACAATATAGTGCTATTAGGCTGCTAGCCAAAATAGCTGCAAAACGGGGAGTCGGATCAAAAGCAATTAAGGTCACAAACATATAAGTGCATTGTATTTGCAGCCACAGCCATTTAAAATAATGTTATTAACGAAATGCAAAATGGCGTGGCATCCCAATGTGCACATCATAATAATAAAAAGTAGCAATAAACCGGGTTGTGAAAGTTTAGGCGACGTAGGAGTGATGTGCGGGTTAGGGGGAGGAGAGGGGGGACTTAATCCTGTTAGTAGGGTTGTGGAGCAAGCGGCGCATAATGGAGTGTGTTATTGATTTACGTAGTAATACTATTAATATCCCGGTAACAATAATAGGTTAAAATATCTAAAGGAGTGTTACAACTCCGAGTTGAACCACCCACTTGCCTGTATCCCCTCCACTCCCCTCGTCTTTACCATCATTTCAAGTGGGATGGGGTTGAGTCGACCTAGTCTTAATTCTGTATCCGTTAGGACAGTTCTAATCCGAGAACAACGGCGCTGTGACATTTCCACACAATGCTTCTAGAAACGCGTTAGAAAGACACGCCGTCCTTCTAAAGTGTCACTGGATATAACTATTCAGATGAAGAGCTTTAGAGACGAGTTCAAGTTGAACAGGGGTTGAAAACTTTATGAATGTATTAATTTTGCGTCACTTCGGGGTGTAGTTTTAAGGGATAATGACGATGAATAGTTACAATTAAGAAGATATTCTCGCATAATGTAAATGAAGGTAGACTCTTAATTAAGAAAGTTACTAGTTTTAATAAATCCTGTTTAATTACTTGGCTAATTTCGAGAAATTTTATTTCAATGGTTTTTTAAATTATCTCTCTCTCTCAAGCCTCATTCCCACTCACTGCTTTGATATTTAATTTACTGTTTTTATTTAATATTGTAATCTAGATTTTAGGTGTTCGTTTAAGCATTCCTTTTCATATTTGTGTTTTCATTTAAGTTTAGTTAATTTAGTTGGTGCTTATGCATCGTTTGTATTTTAAATTTTGACACTTCGACAAAATTATATGTGAAAGAATTAAAAAAGCTGTTTTTAATAACAATTAGTAATAGAAATTGTTTTCACTTCTATATTTTTCAAAAACTTACATTAAACTTCTTTTAAAAGTAAATTCTACTGCATTTTGACCTTAGAGCATATATATATGGAATGTGAATAGCTTATGTTTCCTATAGATTAAAAGTGTGGCCAAAATGTGTGCGAGAGAGAAAGGTATATATACGAGTGGTAAAGGTATAGGTACACCTGCCTAGATATAATAAATATTAATATTCTATTAAGATAGAATAAATATTAAATATGTAAGGGGGCGTCCATAAATTACGTGAGATGTTTAAGGGGGGGAGGGGGTCGAGTCAAATCTCATCTAATCTTCCGTTGGAGAGAGTGGGGGTCTCGGCAAATATCACGCAATTTTTTTCTGATTGAAACAAAAAAAAATTATACTATTTTGGTCCATTTAATCTAGATTGTACATGCTTAAGGCCTGTCTCAGTATGGGACCGTATTTAAGCGAATTTCTGCCGGACGTATACGGGCTACTACGCTTTACCTATCCGAACCATGTAAATGTAATGAGATCGCTCTGGAGCTCTCAGACTGCACGCTACAAAGCCGTCCGAATACGGGCGGCACTACCTCGCACAGTAGAACCGAAAAAAGGCGAATTTTATCCAAGCAAAATCTCACGTGAGATTGGGGGATGGGGGAGGGGGTTGAATAAAATCTCACGACATCTCACCAGAGGGGGAGGGAGGGACAGAAAATTTAAAAAAACACCTCACGTAATTTATGGACGCCCCCTAACGAAATTATATTTCTTTAGTTGGTACAATCGGTAAAACAGTGACTCTTCAGTGAAAACATAAACTCATGAACGCCATAGATTCGCTGTAAGGATAACGGCCAACACTGTTGATATTTGGAGTGAACAGAACTCACGTTATTAGTTATATTTATATATAGTTTATTTATATTTATACGTATCTACATTATTCTACATCAATATAATGTCATATTTAACAACTGTCACGTATTATGTCTAGACATCTCTGACTTGACAACTAATACTATCGACGCATGCGCATAGAGAACAAATAGGAACATATACCTTTCTCTCTCGCACACATTTTGAACACACTTTCAGGTCCAGCATTCACTCTTCATATATATACGCTCTAAGATTTTGACAGATTGTCACATTTTGGAGGTTATAATATAATACAGTTTTTCTTAATTTAATATTTTTAATTTAAAACATTGGACCTTGTAAGGTCCTAAAAAAAAACTAAGAAAACTTAAAAAATAAATTAAATTAAAAATGATACTGTGTATTGCCTCTGCGTATTGCCATATGCTAAACAATTTAAATTAAATACAAAATACAACATTAAATTAAAGCAGTGAGTGGGAATGATACTATATTTCATGGATGCAGAGGTGAAGTAGAACGTAGTGCCACAAAGACAGATTTATGGCTCTGTAAATAATCTATTATCCAAACGAAAAAGTTATTCGTAGTTTACTAATAATTAACATGGACCTGATCCGCGGTATCGTACTCATATTTCTGACACAATCAGTTGTAAATTAACTAAATTATAATCGAGATAATACGACTCTATGTATTTCGTTATGATAGCCTGTGGCCAAACTAATGTTGTAACCGCACTAGTTGACCATGACACCCCCACCCCACACTCTACATTGTCTAGTATCCATACTATCCCCTCCCCGTCACTCTACGAACCCACCAAATACTAACGTAGCACCAGACTTCAATCTCCCTGACCGCCACGTAATAAATGTTATTAAAATCATAGTGAACGTATAAATCAAGTTAAACAGAGAGATGTGTAGTGTGAGAGGGATGGGTATATATTCATTGGTATCTCCCACCATAGGATATACTAACCGTTATTATTTTGTTATGGTGAGTGTGTGTTGTGTGTGAGCGATCTTAAGTTGTCTCTGGGTTTCTAATTTAGTTGTATCTCCACTTCAAGTGAAGGGTCGGTCGCCCTGCCCTGCCCTGTCTGACATGAGATAAGCACAGTGTCACCTGAAGACGTGTCGTAGGACAGGGACAACTGATAAGGGATTTGGGCATGATCCTGATCGACTTATAAGTTCTTGATTAAATTATTTAAATTATATGTAGTTTGATAATTCAGAGAATTTTTTAATTTCCCGCGCAACTTTCAAAGCTAGCTGCATCATTTAATATCACTCAATCTGGAAATATGCATATTTTCCAGATTTAGTCCACTGCAACTATTTCCTGTTTCGAAACCTGGAGAAATGGCTTGATGGACTTGATGGCTGAGAAATGGACTGATTGACTTATCAGAAAGTAAGAAAAAAACAGCGCTTTTCTCTATAGACCAAAATGCATGAAATGAAGTAGAATCATTTGAAAATATTGAACATTGGGTTTTTGGCAGACTTCTGGAAAAAAGTTTCAAATTTCATGACTTTTTTTCACTATCGAAATAATTAGAAGTACTCGGAATTTTTGGAAGATTTTAGTTCATTCCGTGCGTCTACATGTGCTGAGTCTATTTTATAAATTTTATGTAAATCGGTCAAACCGTTCTCGAGATATGATTGAAGAAATTTTGAAAAACATAGTTTTCCACTAAACTACGCGCTCCGAACAACTGCTTCTGTGCTGTGTCTTATTATAACGAGTTCGAATTTTAAAAAATCACTTTACCTATCTTATATTCTACAAATGTTAGGGAATAAATTTATGCAAAAAAAAAATCGATTTTTTGAACTCATCACACCGAAGAGCCCCCTTAAAGGAGACTATGCTGATAAATAAAGCCATTTATTGCCGAAAAAAATATCTTTTATTGAGAAATAAATCGCTTTTTCAAAAGAAAAAGTCGCAATATTAGGAGAAATCCGTCATCGAACTGAAATTTGAATTTTCAAAGTGGAAAGTGCAATATTTGGCAGCCATCATAGGAAGAAGGTTGTAATTTGTTTATCTTGAAAATTACAACTCCCACTAAAATTGTGTTATAATTCATTTTTTTTGTAAATAACACTATTATCTACAACTTTTATGGTATTAATTACTTTTTGTTGTAACTTTTGTAATAAAAAGGTACAAACAAAAATAAATTGTGAATGAACTGATGTAATTAACAGTGTATATACACCAGTACCGGAGGTATTATATAGGTATTCATTCATTGAATTTAATTTTTTAATTTTTTACAAAAGAATTCATAAACCGGATGAACCTGATTTAACCACAGTTTATACTCAGTTGTTCCTTTTCTTGTGGTTCTTGATCAAGATCTGTGTTTTTTAATTGTGATCTGGGTGGATAGGTTTTTATCATAAAAATATCTCATTACCTGGGTTTCTTTTTTGGCAATTTATCAAAAAGAAAAGGTAAATGCAGACAGGCAGTTAGATAATTGCTACTAAATATAATTGCTTTTCGCGTGGGACTTAAAAAAAGGTAATTTATTGCCATATATGGCGATAAAGAGTGCTATGCTTTTTTGGGTTTCTTTAAAATTGCAATCTGGATTTTCTTTTTTAAATTTGTGAATGCTGGGATTGTTTTCATTGTCTTTAAAACTTAATAAACAAATAATAACACTAAGCCAATGACGCTTCCTATTAAGACCACCTTTTTTATTGAGATACCGAAATTTATAACGGCAGTGGCCATGAGTAGATCTTCTTGTTGTCGGGATATAAAATTAAAAAATATATATATATATATATATATATATATAGTAGAAATCATAATAAAAAGAAAATTAAAAAAAAAAAACAAAAAAATACAAAGAATTTTTAAAAAGTAACACAAATAGTTCTTATCTAAATAAAACATTGCTTATATTAACTTACAAAATCAAGATACTTTAACAACAAACTTAATTTTTGCGTCTTAAAAGAATGGAATGACAACAATGTTGTAAACGGCACAAATAATCATAAAAGCATAGTAACAAAATATTTGCTAAGCACATTATGGGTAAGCAGATGGCTGAACGACGTACAACGACGCCCGCCGTCGCTAGTTATTTGTGTTGATTCAGAGACCAGCTAAGCGTCCATCGTCCATCGTCCATGTGCAAGGCATGTCCCTTTCTGTCCCTTGTTATCTTTTGTTCCAATAAACCAACATGAACCAGTTTTTTTAATGTTTGCGGTTGTTAGTTTGAAGTTTGCTAGTTTTTACTCTTGAAGCCATTGCTAGTGTTTTCATTCTCATAATTTTATAGAACTATTTGTGTTCCGTAAAACAAACAGTTTGTTCTATGACAGGTGGTTTCAGTTACACGGTCGACACTGCTACGAAAATCCCGACTCCCGGTGCTAGTGCACTTGCTGATAGTTTTAGAGGTACACCCAGAACGAAAATTATTGCATTCATTTAACAATTAACGAATTTGTGTTTTTTTTTTTTCAATTTATTTATATTAATGTACGACATATTCGGCTTTCTGTGTGAAAATTTGAAGTCGATTGGAGTAAAACTATCGGAGATATAAAGATTTATGTCTTCACCTCTCTGGTCTGGTATCGTCTTTCTTTGAGACTTTTAAACGCGTTTTTTTCACACTTAGCTTTTTCCGAGTCAGTGCCCTCTTTTACTGAAAATCTACTGCACCGATTCTTTTGAAATGTTGCACATTTCGAGCACTCTGTCGAGTTTTTTTTTTAATTTCAACGTATTTGAAAATAACAACGTTTTTGATTTTTTCATGTAAAATCAGTATTTCGACTTCTAAGTGCAGTAAAAATTGAAAAGTCAATAACAAAAACTCGACAGGATTACCTGCAGAAACTTATCAACTAATGAAAACATTTTGGTTTTTCGATTTCAGATAGTTTGTGACGTCTGCAGAGATTCGCCGTCAATGCCTCATTTCTTGATATTTATTTATGAA
Source organism: Panorpa germanica (assembly GCA_963678705.1). Taxonomy (NCBI): domain Eukaryota; kingdom Metazoa; phylum Arthropoda; class Insecta; order Mecoptera; family Panorpidae; genus Panorpa; species Panorpa germanica. Next base: position 15,069,645 of record OY783215.1, on the reverse strand, counting down.
AATTTCACAAAGTATTCTTTACATGTTTTTTTATCATGTAGTATTTAGGAAAATAATGATATATTAACTGTGTCGTCAAAAAACATTATCGAGAATATAATTTTTTGTATCGATTTGACCTTACCTCCTCCTTAACGCGATCTTGCAAGTTTGATGCGTAATAGAAAGTATGTTATTGTAGTTTACAGTGCTTAAAAAGAGCCATAAGAAGCCTATCGAATTATAATAATATAAAAAAATAATACCATATAATAACCATAATAATTACAAATGGTACAATTTTTCTTCCAACCCAGAGCCACGTGTTACAATTTCTATACATGATTAAGAGTTTTAATTACGCTACTGTTCATTTAGAAGTTTCCCGGAAAGCATAATATCAATCCTCTCTTTATAAGGAATCAACTATCTAAGATACCAGACCATTCTTAAAGGACACGCCCCTAAAAGCGCCCCTGGCCCCGCCGTTTAGCATCGATAATAAAGCATTAATTTTAATCAGCGAACAGAAATTTGAAATAGTAATGTAGGATAATTAAAATACATTAACTTTTAATGAAAATACAATTAGAACGTTAAAGGATGGAACGGAGTACAGAAAAGGATCTCCAGATATTCATTTTAAATTATTACAGATATTGCTTTTTAATCCATTTAAAATAGAAGATATTTCAGTATTAAAAGATAAATCGTAGCGGATGAGAATAGATTGCAAGCAATATCCTTCTGAAATTAGTTTTAAAGGACTCTCACACACACACACAAACACACATATACTCATGCATACCCATACAGTGATGCATATTCATGTGGAACAAAGAACGATTACCAGAACTACAAAATATTAAAACTATGGAAATGAACAATGCTCGAAAATATGGAACAAAAGAACAAATAGATTCAAAATAACTATACCCTGAATATTACTTTCAAAATGTTGGTTTTTATTTTAGCAAGAAATTTACTGATTATTCATTACTTCACAATGAGGATTACTGACCTCTAGTCTTGTGACTAGATATAATTGATTTTGTGTAGAAGTTAAAAAGGATTAGGAAAGGATAAGGATTACTTTCCAGGGTGGTTTACATTATACAGTGCAAGCTCGATATATCGAACCTCAAGGTAAATAATAAAACTTCGAATTATCGACATGATTTCTGACTGAATTCAATATGTAGAAGTTCGCATTAAAATAATTGTATACTCACTGCAATTAGATAAATTACAATTTATTGAATTATAGAATACTGTTACAGTAATACAGTTACTAGTAAGTTAATAGTAATACTGTTACAAAATACATTGATTAACATTGATTCCTAAATTTTATGCAAATGTATAATCGTTTTATAAACAAATTAAATGCATCTTTTAAAAAAATCTGAATTGGTAGTCTCTCTACATGAAAGAAAAACTTCGATTTATCAAGGAACTCAATAACATCAACGTTCGATATATTGAGATTGCACTATAATAAGCTACAAAATGTTATGTAAAAAGTAAGCTTTTTTATGTTAAATAATCTTTAAATGTATGTAACTGTGGTTACGTATAGCAGATATAAAACACATTTAAAAATATGCGAATATATAAAATGATTATTATACATAATAATAAAAAGCAGAAATAAAATAATTACTTTTACCACAATCTGCGATAACAAACAATTAAATTTTATAAAACTATCTTATCTTAAATCGACTGAAAAAAATATAAAACAAATAAAAAAAAATGCTTTGTGAATAGTTATGCACCACCCGCGGAGCATTTAACTATAACAATAAGATGAAACCAGCCACCACCAGGGAGAGCAACACTCCCCCCCCTACCCCATCTCCACCCGGTGAGTCTCCTCCGTAGAAGCAGTACCACTCATCTCGAGTTTCATGGTGTAGATGTGCTATGGATTTTTACTCATAACAATTCCAGTTTCCCGCTCTTCCTTCCCCCCTGCCCTCTTTTTACTTATTGCTATGATGCTCGTTGTATTTTTTGTAAAAACCCCGTAGCCCCTTACAGCTAGTATCGTATTCGTAGCCGTCGTTGTAGTCGTCGTACTAGCGTCGCGGCGCTTGTTCTCTTTATTTCTACTGCATATACGAGTAGTCGTATTTCTCATGTTTTAAATGTTACACAAATTCTGTTATTATAAGAATTTCATACATTTGTGTAGCTATATTGTTCTCAGAGTTGCTGGGTTTTAAATTTCAATTTTAGCTATATATCATATTTTAAATATGTTCCTATATTAACTATACGACTCGAGTTAAATTACGGTATCCATTTCACTGAACGATCTTCAAATAAAAGGAATCGTCATTTGTTTTGTACATTTATGAGACTAGCTGATATCCTTAAGAACAAAGGCAGGTTAAAGGTAAGTGTCCATCACGAATATGTAGACAAAGAGTTGGACTAACCATGGTGTGAACTTCTGTTTCCAATAAACAATATGGCTTTATACACTTCCCACCTATATTTTTAGACCTTGTCCGCCACTGGATAATGGGTTGTTTCATGGATTCTCAGGACCTATATTTACGATAACTAGAAAATAGATAATAATATGTAAATATGTATATTATACAAAACACTATGAAAATAAAATTTGCGTTTTGGCAATAAACAAGTAATTTAAAATTGTTCCTTTCAGCACTTTGCTGTACACGACAAATCGTTCCCTTTGTGACGCATGGATGGTTTCTGGTCATAAATTCCTGCGTGCGACTTGCAACACATGGCTGTCGTAAAACTTAGCCATTTTTATTCGTTTTGCTTTTATTAAATTTGCAGCAACTTATTTTTACTGTAAAGAAATAAAAAACGAACAGACATCTGGCGTATTATTGCGTACGGAAATCTGGACTATCAAATCTACTTCACTTACTTGTCTTATATATGTCTTTCTAAAGACAGTCTTGCCTTCGGTACAATAGAAAATCGATATAATAAAAAACCAAAAAGAGAAATGGTTATAGAAATGAAAGAAGAGGAATCGAAGTACAACGAGAAATATATACAGCTTTACAGTCTTAGATTGCAGTACTTTTAAATGCACAAATTATGTTACATATCTTATATAAAAATAAAAATTCAATACAATAAAAAATCAATCGCTAAAAATTTTGAATTAGTAAATTACGTTTTATAAATGGTTACTTCAATTTTACAACGTGAAAAAAAAATATTCCTTCTTTTAATTAAATGATGTATAAATTTTCCATTTTCCAACAATTGAAGCTTTTCTCAAGAATCTAAAATTTATTCGTCTCGGAACATTACTACAATACGTCATTGTGTAACAATATGATGGTTGCGCTAGATCCGTTCAGTGCTTTTACGAGAATAATGGTTGAACAAAAAACATCTCACAGTTACCCCAACCCCAACACGGTCTCCTGTTACCACCCCCGATGCCAGAGATGCCTCGAAGCCATCGAGTACTGATCAGCTGGGAATCAAAGACGAGGAATCGTTTGAAAATAACGTGTTTCACAACGTACTTCATTCCCACTGGCACCCACTGTGCAGCACCTGCAGATCGGCTACTTCCCCTTACACCCACTCACGAGATCTGTGTAGATCTGTGCAGACTGAGTAAAATGCATCGAGAAATTCTATTCCAATAGGGTTTATTAACTCTACAAAACGAACTTTTATCTCTATTCTCTATTCTCAAGTATCAGTTCAACTTGCACTGATATTATATCTACTTGAAGTCAAGTCATATAACAATAATATGGACTTGTTTTTTATTCAAATTATATACATATTATGAGCCAGAGGACCTTCACTCAGTGTAAAATCTTTCGATACTGAAGAAACAGGTTTTAGCGACCTTATATATTGATGTATCTTCTATGAACTAAAATTACTCGGCGACTCAACAAACGAATGGAATTGGTTCAGCTCCGTTGTTATTTTTGTTATCAGTGCAGAGTATAAAAAAGTTATTACATAATATTTTATAATATATGTTAATTACAAACACACAGTCCTTATCTGATAAACGCTTATAGAGTCACCAAATAATTTTAATTCATAGAAGATACGTACATATATGATTTTGCTAAATGCGGATTTTTCAGTATCAAAAGATTTTACACTAAGTGAGTGTCTCCTGGTTTGAACTTCCTTATTCGGATCAATTGTGAACCAAGTGTAGTCCGAATATAAGAAACTGTAATAGTTTTAATATTTATTAAAACGCACATGTCACAAAAAAGAAGAAGTAAAATTACGTAAAATAAAATAATAATTCTTAAAAAATGTCTAAACCTGAAAAGAAATTGGCTTAAAAAATCATCTTAAAGTTAGACATCATAAAAGTTCTAGGTTATCTCACGGCGCCCATTGTAAAAATGTGTAATATTTTGTCAAATTCTTCGTCCTGATATGGTAGAATCCAGATAAGAAAATATTCTACTATGTACTCATCTACAGGAACAGCTATATCTTTTCCGTGAACCACGAGCCCCTAATATTTAAATGACGTTGTCGGACGTGAAACAATTCATAGGTGAACTAAGTAAACGTATAAGACATTACTATCAAAGTGCAATATGCCGTTCAATGTGCGAGACACGTTCATTTTTAATAAAATATTCAACTTTACATTGTTTATTTAAATATTAAAACGGTCAATTATATTCGTTTCTTTATACATACGCGAAAATATACCTCTATTCACAGTTAACTATAATAGAAAATCTATCGATTATTAAACTATACTAAAAATTAAAAAATAGTGTAATCACCCGCCGAATAAATGGACTTGTGAACCATGTGGTAATTTCTATAAAACTGTGCAATATATGACTATGATTAAGTTGACTATCAGAACCTCAAATTTCCAGTTATTTTTTTAATAGGTCGCTATATTTTAAAAGATATTAACAATTAAAATAGTCATTTTTTTCATTTAGTTATTAAAGTGATCCAACTTATGGTAAATTTCAAAACGTGTAATGTCACGCTCTCTAAATTGCCATCTCTTTTATATAACAGAGCGTAAAAGAGATAGTATGGTTAACACAGAACTCTTATACATATAACAAATAACTGACCTATTCCTTAATAGTGCGACATGTTACGTCATAAATATGGCTGACATCTGTAGCGCTAAAACTACAATTCAAATTTTTAATTGCTATATCTCCGTCAACATTTAGATATTTAATAAAGTAAAAACGCCATTATACATTTATTAACATCTATTTCAATCAACAATTATAAAATTGACCGCTTAAAAATGAGTGCACAAGAACTCTATCTCTCTCTCATTCTCTCTTATAGCTCTCATTGCAAATGATTCGAGCTTTGAGTAAATTTTTCTCCAGTCCGAACCGGTCAATTGACTCAAAATCAGGATAATTAGGACAATTATTATAATTGTACAAAAATTTATAGCATTTGGAAATGAGAACGTCCCTAATATTATTATAATTCAGTTTTACTACACGTCAGCCTATTTCCAACGCTGAGTCCTATCACCGACGACCTCTTGCATGTGTGCACGGCAGCTCTGCCTCATAAGGTTTATAAATGTGAGCACATACTCGAATTAATTCTGATAGTATCAGAATCAATCAGGCAAACATAAATGCTGTAGACTACGGTGTCGATCAAAAATTAAAACATCTTTTCACGTACTTTTTTCTTCCTTATATTAATTTTCATAATCATAATCTTTCTTTCTCCATTGAATGTACTTTAACAATACGCGAATGGAAGAATATCCCCCTCCTTCAACACCCACCGAAACAACTGCAATTTCACAACCAAAAAATGCACCGAGAAACTTTATTGCAAAGCAAGTGTTAAGAATAAATGAATAAATGCATAGAAACAAGTTACTGTTCTCTTCCACTTGGTATTCTAAAATAGTGAATAGTACAAGTTATTGGCGCCACATACATACATAGACTACAGCGCCACTGTTATAAATATGAATGAAAATTTTTAGAAACAGAAAATTACTCGTGAAATACAAATACAAACATCTGAAAAAAATCGTAAATCAAAACCCCGTTGAATTCATTATAAAAAACGTTTGTAGAGAGAAGTGGGAGGAGGGGGATGCATTCAAGATTGCTTCTTGAATACATCCAATGTTAGAGTCATTTGCTTCAAACAATTGATAGCTCATAACAGTTGCACCTCAAAACAAACAATTACTTAGTCCACCAGTGATAGAAATTTGTGTTCTGTAGGAAACATCCGCCAGTAGAAAACATCGTTTATTTCATGGTTTTACCTTTTAAGTAACAATATTTGCCTAGCGCCGAGTGCTGTGTTTTCGGGTGCGATCCTCGGAGCAGAGTTATATTTTCTGTATTTGGTTGCTATTTATAATTTAGTAAGTTTTAAAGTATCATTCCCACTCACTGCTTTAATTAAATTTTGTATTTAATTTAAATTAGCATATGGCAATACGCGTAGTCATCCACAGTACCATTTTTAATTCAATTTATTTTTAAGTTTTCTTAGTTTTTTTAGAACCGAACCAAGGTCCGATATTTTAAATTAAAAATATTAAATTTAGAAAAACTATATTATATTATAACCTCGAAAATGTGACAATCTGTCAAAATGCAGTAGGATTTACTTTTAAAAGAGGTTTAATGTCAGTTTTTTGAAAAATAGAGAAGTGAAAACAAAAATATGTTATTAAAAATAGCAATTTTAATTATTTCACATACAATTTTGTCAAAATTTAAATTACTAACGATGCATACGCACCAACTAAATTAACTAAACTTCAATTAAAATACAAATGTGAAAAGGAATGCTTAAACGAGAACCTGTAATCTAAATTACAATATTAAATAAAAACGGTAAATTAAATATCAAAACAGTGAGTGGGAATGAGACTTAAGGTTTCAATTATTGCATTTTTTCATTTTTTTAATATTTATATGTAATGTAATGTACAACATATTATGTCGAAATTAAATTTGAAGTCGATTGGAGTAAAACTGTCGGAGATATAGAGTTTTAAGTCTTCACCTCTTTGGTCTGGTTTCGTCTTTCTTTGAAACTTTTAAACGCGTTTTTCTCACACTTAGCTTTTTCAGAAACTCTCTAGCTCAAAATCTACAGCACCGATCCTTTTGAAATTTTGCACACTCTTTCTTTACATAAAAACGCTGTTGAGATTTTTTTTAAATTTTAACGTATTTTAAAATAACAAAGTTTATGATTTTTTTCATGAAAAATCGGTATTTTAACTTCCAAGTGCTGTAAAAAATTGAAAAATCAATAAAAAAAACTCGACAGCGTTACCTGCAGAAACTTATCAACTAATGAAATCATTTTGGTTTTTTGAATTCAAATAATCCAGTGATGAGTTATGAGGGACACAGCAATGAAACTTTTTTTTGTGACGTCTGTGGAGATTCGCTGTCAATGCCTTATTTCTTGATATTTATTTATGAAAATTGCACAAAGTATTCTCTAAATGTTATTTTGTCATGTAGTAATTATAGAAATAATTATATATTAACTGTGTCGTCAAAAAACATTATCGAAAATATGTTTTTTTGTATCGATTTGACCTTACCCCTTATACGTATTAGCCAGCGGAGTAGTTCACATATATATTAGGCCTTGACTCCATAAAAACTGGCAACATAGTATGAGGAGACAGGACTCAGAAATAGGTTGGCGTTAAATAAGTTACAAATTTAAAAAAGTGACAATATTTACGACTTGCTAAAGAACATAGAAATTCTAATTTATGAATAAAAACCATTCCAAAGTTGCAGCTCCATTATCAGCAACTTTTAAGACAGTTTCGTACCCTCTCTGTCCTGGATAGGTGGAGAATTGTTCGGGGGGAAAGGGGTGGAAGAGGTCTGTTATAATTTATAGTCCTGCAGATAATGGCGCAATATATACACTTGTACTTATACAAAGTAGATTAGAAATTGAAGTAACCCCCAACGCTGATGGCGTACTCCTACAAGTATAGGTGTAGGTGTAGGTGTTGCCATAGATGCGGATGCTCTAACACCCAACATATTATTCATTTCAAGCAGTGAACTTCGCGGCAATACTTCTCCCATCTTTACCCCCACCACCCCCGCTAATGGCTTACACTAACGAGATAATAACTGTATTACTTTATGCAAATATTGAACTGTAAACATGTACCACCGGTAAACAAAGAAGAGAAAACGTTTTTGATTGGAAAAGAGAGATTGGTCACAGAGGGATTACGAATGTATTGAATTTGATTCAATTGGGTTGTGTCCTTAGTCTTATGTTCTATAAAATGGTACAACGTATTGATAAACGTATCAATCAGGAAATTAGATGAAATAAAAATAAATAAATAATTTTATCACACTTGCTAGCCACAAGCTAATTCCAAAGGTTTATTTCTACATCTTATATAGGAATTGACTTGTAGTGGGTACCCAGTAAACAATTTGGAGAAGTCCTATTTTGTCACGTTTCTATCACTATTGCATTTTAATTATAGTTCGCATCAACTTTATCTTCATTTGTATTCCGACAGATGGAGGGTTTCGCCTTTTGTAGCCAATACATTGACCATTTCATATGAACGACTGTGGGAAACTCAACTGTAAATGAACTCTTTCATGACAAAAAAATCATACGTATCTTCAATGTGATATCAAACTGACTCCAAAATGTTTACTGTGTAGTTTGCTACAAGCTAATTTCAAGGGTTATTTTCCACCTAATAATAAATATGAGGGAGTACCTAAATTAATAGAGTACATAATGTTTGTTCATTATTTTCTTCTCCAATTTTACGACGATTTTAACAACTTTTGACATATTCATTGGGTAGTTTATTTTTGCGCTTTTTTTCAGGTGGCTCTATAAATTTTCCAACATATCGTTAGTTCTTATAATGTTATTTAACAGTGACCAATATTGTAGAGTGGTTGCACCACTTTTAGTGCCTCGGTGTTATTATTGACAGTTTGAATTTGGCGCGCATTTTGGCGTCCACTACCAGTTAGGCTAATACAAACATCTATCTTCATTTTAAAGTCTAAACGCTAAAATCCGTCACTGAGCTGAATCAATTATTCTCTATACCTTTCGGAACGAATTTAGCTGAAAACACATATAGAATATCCTAAAAATGAACCACGTAAACGTAATATTTATGTAGCAGATATGTTTAAACGTAAATGCTACATAACTGTGTATGGCGGGAACTGTGCTAGCACTAGCGCTTTGGCGACGGAGTGACCAATTCACAGCAAAACAGTCGTGGCGGCAGAAATAGATATAATAAATAAGTGAAATTTTACAAAATGTTACTAGTATGAGATTTTCCAGCGAATAGAATAAAAAGTAAAATTTTGTAAAAGTTTCTACAAAAATTATATGTACTGGAAACAATGGAAACAAATATACGCTAGATAGTATTGCATTTTAGATATTACAAATTTACTCTAAGTAGAATTAATTATGTTATTATGAATAGAAAAATTTCCATGTGCCTGTATACTATGTTTCATATAGTAATTGAAAGATAAAACCAAAGAATATTATTAACCTTTTCGATAATATCTAAATTATTCATTTTAGTTACAATTTTACAATGCAACAGTTATTTGGAAAACAATTTATATCATTTGAGAATAATATTTATAACCTGCAAAATAGTATAACTCTAAAAGTTTTAAGTTAAGTTTTTAATATGATTAAAATGCAACAAATGGCAGAGAGTAGAAATCTGATTAAAGTTAATTACTAGAATTTAGAAATATTTTAATTAAAAGCTTTAAACTACTCGTAGCACACTGACATTGACACATTTTTCAATGCATAATACATAAATTTATTACATTATTTAGTTACTGGTTTTACGTAATGAAAGCATTCTTTTCTTTCTGATTGTATTTTGACAAAATGATAACCGAAACAATCTTAAATATCATTTTACATATAAGCTGTAGATACAAAATTTATATAAAGATATGTATCTGTAACTAAGATATAATAAATAAAAATATGACTTACAGAATTTGCTTTTCTCGGCTTGAACACTTGCTGCGAACATTGTGAATAAAACCAGCACTGTTAGTCCCAATGGGCCCCATTTAGGGGGCCCAGGACCCCTTGAATTAGGAGACATTGTTACAGTTTTAGAAACAATTCATGATAGTTTATTTTAAACAACATGCTCATTTTGACACTTAAAAAGATCAAACCAAAATAATTTACCAACACATATTGCAATGAAACTTTAATAATTTATATGATTCTAATTAATTTCGTGTTAAAACTGTCAATGCTTTTAACAAACACCATTATGAAAATGTTTTATCAAGAGTTTATTGAAAGAGTTTCACTAATTTGTCACGAACTGTCAAAAAATAATGAAAATTTTTAACACAAGTTAAAGTTAAATTTTTTCATGAATTCTCACGATTTAAATCACGTATTAAACTCTCTTTTTAACGTCTTATTTATGTTTTAGGTAACTTTATGATCGTTTAATATTGTTCATATATATATATTAACAATTGGTTAGAAAACAAACGTTTCAAAACGCGAGCTGTGCCATTGGCGACCGCTGTCATGTGCCGATCACTTCGAAATGAATCGTAATGGCGTACTTCTGCGCGAGCTACTCTGTTCAATCAAATTATAACATGCAGTAACTCGTTGTGTGTAAACTCTGTTAAATGCAAGATGCAATTGCTGGCTCTTGTGTCACAACCCTTCCAGGGTGTATCTCAGTAAATAAAAATTATTTCAGCAGCGCAAGTAGAAATAATTCAACATCTTCTTGAACGAGGTACACGCTCTATGTTCATCGAAAAACAGGGTGGAATCACTACAAATTGTTACCCAAATAATTCGTGGTAAAGCAGAGTGCGCCAGGAGCCATATATTTAGAATTCATTTTTTCGGAGTGTTTTTTTTAAATTCTTGACGGGTTTATTTTTTTTTAAATATCCAAAAGTTGACACAGATAAAGCGTTATAAAATTTGAATTTCTATTTTGCCGCTTAATTTACGATCATAATATTACAACTTTATTTGTTGTACGAACCAGCTGTAAGTAGTAACGGACTTATGACTATCTCTTTTACGCTCTGTTGTATAAAAGAGATGACAATTCATTCAGGGAAGAGAGTAGAAATCGGACATGACATAGTGGACAAAACTTATTTATCATAACTTTTCATTCTTTTAATGATCGAGGTCAAAAATAACTTCTTGTTTCTTCTTCTATTAAAACATTTGAGGTCCTTGTAGCCAACTTTATCAATATATAGTGAGTAAAGTTTTATAGAAATTAAGAAATGAATTAAGAATTTTTTATACGAACCATGAAACCAGCATCTGAGAATGTTTATGATTTGTTTATTAACTTCACTCAGAATCTTTTGAAACCAAGATATATATTCAAATCGACTTTACAGCGTTCGAAAGACATACATGTCAAATATAAGTGCATTGACGTATAACATGATTCTAACGACAGCTTTTCCGTTTATATGAATTCAAAAAATGAAATGGCTTTTTAATCTACACTATAGCCGGAACTAACATTAAATAAAAATATTGGAAATACATTTTTGTCACGGTTTTGAAATTCAGTTTGATTCTTGTCATTTTATTACGATTTTTTAAGCTTGCCTAAATCAAACATACGAACTCGAACCAATAATAAACAAATAAAAACTTCTTGCAAATAACATGTGCTAGACCTTTGCTTGAACCCTGTATTAACAAAAGATCTGGTTAAAATTATTTATTGCGATGTCAATAGATATTATTACAATTACTAAACAAAAGAAACTAAATTGAAAGACTATGTTAATGTTTACAATAAGAAATAATTGCTTCAAAATTATTTTCTTTACAAACGCTTTTAAAATATTTAATTTATTTATTATTCTTTATCGCAGCGTTTAGGTATTTTATTAAACCAGCTGAGTGAGCGGTTTTAATATGTTAAATTATTTTGGTTTTGTATTTATAATTATGTTTAATTAAACAGATGTACCTTGTAATCGTCCCGTAGGACAATCAATTGTGTTTATGACTTGTCACGTGCTATGTAACTAAATATTCAATCATGATACCTTTTCCTCCTTTTTGATTCCGTTATAAAATGGATACTACTTCACAACAGTGACAATTTGCACTTCGTGGAGTTCCAAACTCAAATTAAGAAGTAACAATTTAAAGGTTATTCAGACAACAACCTGTCACATTCTGATAGTCGTTGAATAGGCATCAACCGTCACTGCGTTACGACACGCTTACTGCATATTAAATTTACATTAGCTTTATCGTTTCCATGGATACCTTTGGAGATATTAAAATTCGAATAATATACACCAGTTGAAACTTGTTTTTAATATTTTTAGTTGAAATATAAACAAACAAATATAAATTTATCTAAACTAAACTGGCGCATCAATATCTATAAGACGCAATTATTAACGGAAATAATTTTACTATGCTGAATTTTTTTTTTCTTTTTGCTGGATTAACTCGAATTTAAATAAGAATATAATAAGTTTATGCAATAAAACTTAAGTCTAGAAGGAAAAGCATTTTTCACACCAACGTTTCAACATTTTCAATTTGAAGACCTAACTTATTGTACATTTATTTTATAAATTAAAAAAATATATAATTTCAGTTTTCGGCATTGAATCCACCCTTGGATTTTCCAATCCCCCACCCACAAGCGCTATACAGGGCGAAGGCGACGCGACGTCGATCGATCCGAGGCGTCATGGCGACCGACGCGCTGTATGGTGACAGTAGTGCTGCCATCTTATCAAAATATTTGAAACTATTAAAAACTTTTAAAAAGAGCGCCTTTTACAAAATGAAAAATACAAATAGATTTAAAATTAAAACAATATCGCATTCATATAAACTTATATTTGAAATAACCTTGTAGTTTTAAAGAAGTTGAAAATAAAGTATCCGTTACAAATCGGTTTAAAACTAAAGATAAGTGTGAGTATATTTTTCTGTAAGTTTCCGAAAGTAGTTGGGAAGATGTTGATATTCCTCAGAGAGCACGGCCTCCTGGAGAGAATATAAAGCAGCTATTGCAAATCCCAGAAAAATGTTAAATGTGGAATACTAAGTATAAGCTTAAAATGGCTTCGACTTGGTGTAAACAGCTTGCTTTAAACACAAACAAAATAACAAATTTCAAAAGATTCGCTTGCTTTATTTTTTATTTTATATAAAGCACTTCCAAGCTTATACACTATATTTATAGTAGTATTAGGGCCTCTCAGAGAAAGAATGGGGTCCGGGACAACTAAAACCTCTAATTATAAAACTTTAATATGGGAAAAAATACACGAGAAAATGTATTATGCAAAATATAGTTTGTTGCTTGTACATAACCTATAAATAAATGTACACGCTTGACATTATTCACAATAATATTTCGCAAGGATCTGAGTTATTTAAATCCTTTTTAGGAACGTCTATATTCTAAAAGCTTTGCCATAAAATATGCAGCATACAAAGTTATCTAATGCTATTTCACCAGAAATGATCCAGTTTGAATAAATGATGGTATAATACATTATTTACTGTGACGCCTGTAGAACGGCAACAATAACTACACATGAAATAAAACCGCACACACAATAAATGAAAAAAACAAATAGAAAACAACAATTTTATATTAAATATAATTAAGTAATAGAATAATTATTGATGGCTAATGTTTAATCAAAGCAATAATGTTAGTTAAATTTAATTTGAATGAGGTAAAAGTGTAAGTTGCAATAGTTGTGCAACTAATATTTTTAAGAATATTCAAAGATAAGAAGAAAAATAAATGAACTGTCAGCTAGAGGTCTCGAACACCTATTTTATGGCTTTTTTGCATCAATTGCAAAATGCACAACATTATGCACCAAGACCAATAACTGACCGAGATAAGGTCTACAATTTGCTGCATTTCTATGCACTTCAATGCATTGAAATGCACCCGTTGAGTGCTATTGAATTTGCACCTGATAAAAAGCCATTTATCAGCCCGCCTCTTTAACTGACACTTCTAGTAGCTTCAGGTGGATTTAGTCGTGTTGCAACCTGATTTGCTGATAAGACTTTAATTGGTTTGCTATTTGATTCGTGAATTAAGAACGAATTTGAACGAGTACTTAATTCGGTTTAGGCAACAGCAATGTTACTAGTCACATTTTTTTGGTTTTCTTTGCGAAGAATAATAAATTTATTTGGGAAGCACCATTACTTCCAGTGGCGCGTTATTTTATTGATACAATGATGAACACAGGACGACCTTCAACGAAGGGAGGCACTATGAATCTTTAACAAATTTACACTAGATAGAATGTAAGTTAAGGTTTTGTAAAATGCTTTGCTACTTAAATCTATTTCAAATCAAGTTTTGAATTCTAAAACGTTACCCGCTAATTTATTACTAAAGGTTTATCTATCACTGCCAGAGCCGCATTATCCGGGGCCCCACGCCCCGAGATAAAACACCTAATCTATTGCGAATGTGAATGCGAATATTCGTTACATCTCTAGTGCACATATATGAGTTCCCTACACTATGAAAACTGTCAACATTATAGAAGGTCGTCGGTGATTAATTAAATAAAAAGAATTAAAGAAATAAATTAAAAGCTATTAATAAAGCTAATTTTTCACTAAGTGTAACTAATTCGTATAATTATTAAAGACATTTAGTAACATAATTTATTAATTTAACATTAATAACATTTTTAATTTTAGTAATAAAAATAAAATAAATGTAAAATTTTCAACTACATACCATTAATATAAATCAGACGCCTGCAGTGCAGGCCACAACTTTAACATTAAATTATAATTTTCACACAGCTATAAATTTGTACAAAACAAAATAGAAGGTTTCGTTACTTTAATTACAGTTGAAACCAAAAGGATTTAAACTTCGTATTCATAAATATTAGCAAAAAATTAATTCATAAAGTATTAAGCTATTCAGTTAGGTCAGGCATGGGCTCCACAAATGAGAGACTGGTAGGACTCAGATCTAGGGCACATAAAAAATTTAAAAATTTGTTGGTGTTACACGAGAACCTGTGGTGGTACTCAATACAGATGCATTTCTTTAACTATCACGTGAAATCAATTGTATCTAGTCATAACTGAATGAAGTTTTTTTTAGACTATAGACAAATTCTTTTGAGAATATGTTGAGCCAAACCCTGAAGCGTAGTGCCCTCCCCTTCCCCCCTCAGAATACCACTGGATACACTTATAAAACAGTTTACTTTAAAGGAAACATTTAAATTACTAAAGTTTACCGCCGTCGTAGACGACTGTCCTTCGTATGTGGCTTGAATCTCATTTCAAATTTTAATTCCATTTTTTAATTAAAATATTTGACTCGTTCTATTTTAATTTTACATATAAGAACAAATAATTTTTCATACAACTTTTATAATTTTTTCAACAAAATATAAAATATTTTCAATTTATTCATTATTTGAACACCTTTTTTCTAAACTTTGATTTTTATTTCGATTTGTAAATTAGGTACCAAAGTTAGCCTATATACAAAATTTCAACTTTCTAGCACATTTTTTACCCTCGGCAAAAATTGCCCCCGTGCCCCCAAATAAAATTTTGAATTTTTTTTAAATATGATTATTCAATTATTACAAAATCCAAAATTTGAGCTTTCTCCAAAATTTCCTACCAGGCTCCCTAATTTTCTCGGCGACCCTTTTATAAAATTTAGAATTTCTAAATTTTGAAATACTTTTGCATTCAACAGCGTAATACACATGCAAAATTTCATCTTTTTATCTTTTACGAATACAAAGTTATACAGCAGAAAATGGCCCACTTTTTTTCCTGTTTTTCCAAAATTACGAGTTTTCAGGAAATTCAGAGAAAAGTCCAGTAAAGCCAAAAGTCTTAGAATTTTTTTCTCTACGAAATAGGAAATTTTCAAAAACT
This sequence comes from Panorpa germanica, assembly GCA_963678705.1. Taxonomy (NCBI): domain Eukaryota; kingdom Metazoa; phylum Arthropoda; class Insecta; order Mecoptera; family Panorpidae; genus Panorpa; species Panorpa germanica. The sequence goes on along the minus strand of OY783215.1, from coordinate 15,053,679 downwards.
TACCATACAATACCATACCACACCTGGAACATTATAATATGGGATCTACGTTTTTCTGGCTACGTGCAGTTTAATAATTTACCGTGTAGCAGTCAGAACTTCATTAAGATATGAACATTTAATAAGGAAGGTCCATAAATTTAATGAATGGTAAATAAAGACTGTTCCAATTTGATTTATTAAGCATCTGTAGTTTAGAATACAAAGAATTACAATTACAAATTTGCATACTGCAGGTTACATTTCATTAGTCAATTCATTTACCTTGTTCTAATAATAGTAAAAATGACAATATTACTTGTTTAAAACTTTCCTCATATCTAGTTTAAACTTTGGACGTCATAAACAATGATACAGCGCCATCATAATAGATAACGATCACCAAAATCAAAAGGAAAACTTCAAAAAACGGAACAGTCAATTAAAAATAAAATGCATAATGATGCAATTTTAGATCAGATCGATAAAATGTAAATTAATTAATAAAAAAAAAGCGATAAAGATAAAATAAATGCAGACATATCAGCAGAGGTCTCGAATACCACCACAGGTCGACAAATGAATCGAAAACGTTTCGCTCAGGTACCCCAGACCATCGGCTGATGATAAAATTTGAACAAAAACTGTACTAAAATGTTTGATGAAACCTTATCTGTTATCACTCCTCAAAACAATCAAACTTGATAACAGGTGTAAGCAGGTAGGTGGCGTCTCACTGCGGTCATAACTGGTACTACCACTGATGTTCATAACCTCACTTATTTTGAACTTTCGTTTTAAATAATCATGTCTAAGTTATAAATGCAATTACTTTCAAGTGTGAAATAAATCTAAATCTATGTAAGGAGGCGGTATTCGCACATGTCTAGTACATTGTTTTTTTGTAGCTATAAGATTTCACAAGTAACAGCGATTTTTTTTTAAATATTTTCTGATTCTCAGTCAATTTTATATGGAGAATGTTCAAAATAGCGTAAATCGCATTATTTTTTCTCAATTCGTCGTTTTAGCACTATTTCAACTTTCTGTGATAAAAACTGTAAGAGTTATGGGATTTTCATCAATTTTTTTTTGGATTTTTGCTCATAACTCGAATACGCTTCAATAACAATGTAAACTATAGGCCTTAATCTATGTAAGGAGGCGGTATTTGCACATGTCTAGTGCATTGTTTTTTTGTAGCTATAAGATTTCACAAGTATACGAGTATACTCGAAACTTCTAAAGTAAAGTTTTGCTTCAACAAAACCTATTTTGCAGAAATTTGTTTCTTTTGAAAAGGTTCAGTTACATATATTTAAGGTTTGTTTAACATAAAAAGTTGAGCTGTTACATAACAATAATTAGGTTAATAAAATTTTACTATAAAATAATTTTGTTAAACGTCGCTAAAGAACAGAACGTAACGTTAGATAAAATATATTACGTTTTGCCTTTAGTTGGAAGATTTTAATAAAAAAAAGGAAGTTTTATGATTTGAATAGCATTAAAATAGGTTATATAATGTTATGCATTACATAATATATTTTACGTGAAATAATTAAATTTAACTGTATTAAGGAGCATGCACAAATTATGGTATAGTATTACTCAGATCTTCATCTTCTTTATATATGATCTAAAAATTTCTATTTTTTCAAGGAAATGACCTTTCTCTTATAACTCTTTTCGGAAACTTACTACACCATTTTTCAGGGTCTATATTTTCTATAAGACTTCTATATTTCAGATAGCATGACCTTACGACCACTCCCCTCATTGTCACTTTTTATCACAATATTTGTAGACACGGGGGGGGGGGGCCTTGTGTGTTACGTAATTAATGGATAGTCCCTAAGACTACTTTTTCCTTCTTTTTCTAACACCAAATTCTATTACATTCAATGTATCTCTCAGCTAGTCGGGTCTGGCCTTTAGCCTCTAATTCCCACTCACTGTTTTAATTTTGTATTTAATTTAAATTATATAGCATTTGGGAATATGCATAGTCATTCTCAGCACCATTTTTAATTTAGAATTTAATTTATGTTTTCTTCGTTTTTTAGAACCTTACAAGGTTCAATCTTTCTAAATTAAAAATACTTAATCAAAAAGAGCTATATTATATTATAACTTTTAAAATATGACAATCTGTCAAAATGCAGAAGGATTTATTTTTAAAAGAAGTTAAAACAATTTCTATTACTAATTGTTATTAAAAACAGCAATTTTCATAATTCCACATTCAATATTGTTTAACTGTCATTAGAAATATGTGTCAATAGTAAAAATTATATTACTAACGACGCATGCGCACCAACTATATTAACTAAACTCAAATTAAAACACGAATGTGACAAGGAATGTGAGTGGGAATAAGGCTTTACGTTTCTGTCATAATTTCGGTAAATAACCATTATAAGTTCCGCTTTTAAAACGACACCTTGATTAACCTTAATGGATCAGGTGAATATCCCAGACATCAATGTGTGCAGTTGTGGACTGTCTTCTAACCATTCTTATCGCAGCACTGACACCGGCACTGACTTTAGATTTGTTGATTGATGCTATCTAATCGGTGCGTGTTGAATGCCATATTAGATAAATTATAAATTACAAAGAGATTGATAAACGCTTCGACTCTTCAGTGTCTGTCTTGATAGTGACAAGAGTGCGTGATTCAACCTGTTCTGAACCTTTGAGCCTACATCAAAACGCAGGTGAATATCTTTAAGAAGTGTGGCTTAACGAAAACATTATTAATAATAAACTATTCCTCTTAAAGGTTAATATCCATTATTATTTGTTTAACACGAGACATTGACATTACATTAAATACAATAATAGCGCACTACTAATTATTTTTTTAACATCATTTATGTATTCTTTTCGAAACCAACGCTAGTATACTTAACATCAAAACAAAACAAAACCAATATTTTGGTTTTGTTAATTAATCAACATTCTACGATTATCAGTTTTAATTATCATACTAAATGTAATCAGAGTAGCAAAATCTCGAACTACAAATTGCTACAAATTAAAATAGTCGAACAAGACCGCGCTAATTGAATTCGCGTTGGCAAATATGCAACACCTGAATATTTGTATCATCTTATGACACATTCATTTAAATAAAATAAGAGTTAGATTATTACAATTGTTTACTATAATGTAAGCGATATTGCACTCTATTGCACTTAGAAACACAGTCGCTCAAAACCAATTTCAAATCAGTTTTTTTTCATTCGTGTCTTGTGTACGTTATCTCACTAACAACACAGTTGCATTCTCATTCGGTTCAGGCAGATTCGGGGCTCGCGTTTGCAATCAGTCGATACATTTGCAGACGGCCTAAGACTCCCAGTACAACCCTGATGCTGCTTCAGTCTTATCTTAACATGAACAACTCTGGAAAACACATTCGTCTGCTCTGCCTCGTGTAGACAACTTCGACAGTAATGTAACATTGATTGATTCTTTGAAAGAGTGCGACTCTGCAGTCCAAAGTACTGCAGACGTCATTATTAATATAACAGTTATTGAAGCATACAATCCTTTGCATTGTATACAGTTCTTATATTTGTTAATAAATACTATTGTACCAATATTATGTTCGACTTATGATTTGTAATTAGAAAATCTTAATTATTCCTGACAATAACGTAACCCAGTAAACAATTTGGTGAAGTGCCCTATTTGGTGAAGTTCGAGTCACTCGTACAATTCTATTCTAACGCTTTACAAGTTCGAAGCAACAACACAGAAACCAATTTTAGTTCAAATTCATTCTCTACCTGTCACAGATTTTGTGTTAGTGCCCAGTGTCAAGTTTATAACTCCGGTCATAAATCATAAACCAACTCCGCTTTTAATTCAGCAGTGAACCGTCGTTGCGATCTCTGTAGGTCATAAAAAGGGCCTTTCCTATGAACGACTGAATAGAAAACGAACACGTTCCAGACAAAAAACTCATGATATGTAATAGAAATTAAGTAGAATTTACTCATAATAATATTCTTTCTTTTTCCAACATCATTCATTAAGTAGCAGTTGTTACTTTCATATTTTTCTTAGTTCACTTTCATTCCAAAGTGAGAGAGAAACGAGATGCGGTTAGACAAGTAAAATATATTTTACACCGTTACACTTGTATACTTGTATAGTTTTCGTTCAGTATAGTATGTTTAAAGTATATGCTATCCTTTTTCAACAAATATTTCTTTAATGGCAATAGACAGACCTCCCTCAATCCCCGAATATAATGTATATAAACGAAGATAGTATCCAGCGATGGTAAGACAGAGGTTTTAAACCTAACGCAGACCTGCCGATCGTGGATTTTTGAATCACCAAAACAATGTAAAAAACTAATATAACGAGTATTGTTGAAGATAAATAATATTCATTAAAAAAATGACGATCCGTACTAAAGATTACATCTATTTATTTCTTCATTTAAATATTTATATTTTGCAAACTCTAAAAAGTAGAATTCCATTAAGTTTTATACCCCTGCTACTCCTGCTAGTGTCAAGTTTATAACTCCGGTCATAAATCATAAACCGACTCCGCTTTTAATTCAGCAGTGAACCGTCGTTGCGATCTCTGTAGGTCATAAAAAGGGTCTTTCCTATGAACGACTGAATAGAACACGAACACGTTCCAGACAAAAAACTCATGATATGTAATAGAAATTAAGTAGAATTTACTCCAAAATGTTTACTGGGAAATACTTAGCAAATATTATTAATTATTTTGTAATAAATGTTTAGATACGTTCACACTGAGCATTGTAGGTTATGTTTTAATGTCAAAGTCGTCAACGATTGTGTACGGTACCTTGAACATACCCGAAGCAAATATTTGGCCGTTTCGATCTATTCTATTTTACCGAGACTAAACCAAAAATGTTTGTCGTTGTGTACAGATTCCAAATATTTGCCAAATAAGCACGAACTTTGTAGCCAGACATGTATTTGTACGCAAAAACCAAATGCTTGGACTTGAACACGGTCATGGGCAGGTCAGGAATGAATATTAAGGAATAAAAAGAGCTCGACAAATTGATGGCCTTCAAAGAATAATAATTTGTGAACAGATAGAATTGAAAAGTGCCTCACAGTGAAATGTCGAGCAAATACTTGACAAAAATTGTTAATTATGGTTAATATACGTTCGAAATGAGCATTATAGGTTATGTTTTGATGTCATAGACGTCAACACATTTGTGTACGGTACCTGGAACATAACCAAAGCAAATATTTGGGCGCTTTTAATCTATTCTATTTACCGAAATTAAACCGAGGAAGTTCTTCTTCGTGTACAGATTTCAAATGTTTGCCAAATGAGCAATCCAAATGAGTCCAAACATTATATAGCAAATAGAACTGTTTAAATAAATTTGAACCGAATCAGCTTAATACATAAATGTGTAGTTCGTTGTTTGACCTCCGCCCTCAGATCGACTGCTGATTGTTGATTGATATGGATACGAAACCCTTACTATATCCCTATCCCTATTCCTATTCTCATTCTATTTCCCCTTCCTGTCACACTAATCTAATTCTGGAGACAGAGTAGTGCCTGCATCGATCTTGTGTGGAAAGGCCAATACCGAATTAGGATAATTGAGTTTTTGAGAAGATGATCACCTTCTGAAGTGACGAAAAACAAGTATCTCTTTATCTTCGTCGCTCTGCTGATATAATCTAATCAATAGCATTCGTTTCGTCAATAATAATTTAGAAAACGTTTTTGTTCATCAAAACGGGAAAATTCAGTCATTCAGTCTCAAGCGCTACACATTTCGATGAACTTAATAAAATGACAATTGTTGACATGAAACAAAAAAGAGGTTTTGTAATTTTCAAATCAAAGCAATAAATCTCAATTTCATGTGTGATAAAGCATTGCTTTTTAAAAAGGCGACTACAACTTGTCAAATTTTATACTGGACTATATACTGGAACAATGTACAATGGAATCAGTCGCAGATTTATCCTAGACCTACTCTATGGCCTGTCGCAGGAAGGAAGGGTGAAGGAAGTACACTTCAAAATGTTTACAATTCACTCCCTTCACTCTTCCTTCTCTTCAGATGTTGAGTCGCCGAAAATATTAGTTCATTGGAATATATTATTCCAACAGGGGTCGCCTAAAGCGGTTTATTCCATGTTCAATAATTTTACTCTAAGTGATAGTACCCTGGACGTAGGTACCGCCCGTATTCGGACTGCTTTGTAGCTTGCAGTGTGAGAGGTCTCATTGCATTTACAGGGTTCGGATAGGTAAAGCGTAGTGCCGCGTATACGTCCGGCCGAAATTCGTCGAATTACGGTGCCATACTGAGACAGGCCTAAGGCCGCCCCCACACGGATCGACTGATTGCAAACCGACCTGCCCGAACCGAATGAGAATGGAACTGTGTTAGTGAGAGAACGCACGTGTATACGAATGAGAAAAAACATACGGCACGAACGAAACTAAACTGGTTTTGAGCACGTTTTGAGCGACTCTGTTTCTAGGTCGCAGGGCATGCTTGGTTGCATGCTTTTGATGATGACATCATGAACAGAGATGTGTACAAATACTATTCAAAAGTATTTAATTACATACATACTTACAAATACGACACAATAAAATTCTATAGAGTCACGAAACACGGCTCGACTAGTTTGCAATCAGTCGCCTCGTGTGCGGAGGGCCTAATGGAACCTGAGATAAATTTAGACTGAAGAAAATAGAAACTAAGAAAAATTAAATTTACAAGTAAAAGTTTAAATTTATTTCAATTTTAATTAAGAACTCAAACTCCAATCAAAATATGAACGTGATACATATGAACATTCATATAATTATTTCTTTTACTAAACGTAGTAACATAAAATGGTCTTAGCTTAAGCCTTTAAAAGGCTTTAATCCTAGAAAGTGTGTTTTTAACATTTTATAAACCTTAAAAGAATCTACTTAAAAAGTTTTGTAATAATGTTAATGGGCGAAAAATAGATCACCGAGCGTTGTAAAGTATGTAAAATTGTTTACGTGGTGTCCTTAAGAAGTTTTATGAGTATGCTACTGTAGAAAAGGGTAGATTTACTTCTCAAAAAGCAATAAAATAGATTACAAATAATTTCATATTAGGTAAAATCGTTTACGTAACCGATAACTTTTTTTGGGTTAGTTAAACCTTAAATAACAAAACTGTGTTCTACAGGTATATGTATATTTCCTTTTTATACAATACACAACCCAAAACATCTTAGTATTTCGGATCAGAAATCTGATGAAAAATATTATCCGAAGTCGAATGTGTTTTTACCGACTTCGCAGCTTTGGTTGGTATTATCCAAAAATCATAAGGATTTGTCAATACTGGTGCCATTTATTTATCATCCTACGAACTTATTGAATGATGTGTAACATGCACAAAATATTGCCTCTGTCCTGTACTTTTATTAGAAATTCCACAACATCAAATAATGTAATTAATACAATCAAACAAATATTGTGATAAGAACGAGTCTACTTCCAGGAATCCCTACAGTACAAATATAAAACGCACTGAGTTAATCACAAATCACAAGATATCCAGTTGCTCTGTTATCAGTCGCATAGTCTACTTGTTTAATCAGAATATGAACGAATATTTAACAACGTAAATGGCAGTATGGAGAGGTGAGGAAGGCGGGGGTGAGGAGGATTCCACCGCGTTACTGTGAACAATTAGAACAGTCGTGAAACACTACTCAGTCCAACAAATTAGATTGTCCTTCGTTGTCACTGGCAGATAGACCAGGAGCTATTGTCTCATAGAAATACTTAAAGAGAATTCAATTGTACTTTTTGATAAGAAACTTAATGAATTTAAAGATTGATATAGTTCCAATTACGAGAGTTCGCCGGCTGCTCATACTTAAAACAAGTTGTGGGGTATAAACTGCCGATATAACTAAAAGCACTGATTCACTTATTTTTCAATAATGTGTATAGAAACGAATAAGATAAAATTCATTATCATAGTCATTATAGATTTATACCGCTCTTATAACCTCTTTTATGTATAAGTTTCTGCCAAACTATCGTGATTTGGACTATTTACAAATTATCGAAAATCGTATTTACTAATACAGTAGGGCCTCTTTAATCCGGAGAGACAAAAACAAGACCGTTTATGGATTATCGAGGCGTCCGGATTATAGTATGCCATATTAAATGTTAATAAAACACATGTTTAACCTTAGTTTCTTTAATCAATTTTTAAATTATGGCATATAGACAAAATGTACATGTTCAAAATTACAACTATGTAAGGAAATCAGTAAGTTAAAATAAAACATTAGTTAATTCTTCTTGAAAAAGTCTGTAATACTCTTCTGTTTATAATTTTCGCACTTCATTTCGAAAGCCCGGTCTCTAAGTCGACGGAGAAACATAACTTCGTGGCTATCAAATTCGTTATCTTCAGCCCATTTTAAAGCAGTGTTTAAAGCTCCTACTGCCTCTGAATTTTTGAACCTCTTTTGAATTTCTGAACCAACTTTTGTGATTTTTAGAATTTCAACGCTATTGTCCTCATCTTCCACATCGTCCTCACACATAGCCGCTCGCACAATCTCCTCATCAGTTAACACTTCATATCTTTGTAACTCGCTTTCGGCACCATCATTTACAGCGGCTTCATCATTTGACAGTTTTTCACCGGCCATTTTTAAACGTCTTATTCCGTGGCGTTTTTTAAATTTGTCTAACCATCCCCGGCTTGCATTAAATCCGATATTGGAGTTTGTAATCTGGCGATGAAAAATTCGAGCTTTCTCACAAATCATATCACCACTTACAGGAACATGCAAATCGCCTTTGTTGCAAAAACCACGTAAACAAAGCATCTTCTAAAACAGGATTTTCCGATTTCTTCAGTGTTTTTCGTACACCGAGACCACTTTCTGTTAGGCTAACAAACTTCAAGAGTTTGTCTTTGTTTTTCTTTATGTCGCCTACAGTTGACCTGCCTATACCAAACTTCCGAGCAATGACAGGGTAGCTGGGTACGTATTACACGAAAGGCGATAAACAAAAGACTGACGGCGCATTGGCTCATGACAGCCCCCGCACCTACACGCCGCCGGGCCTCCCCCGCGAATCCCATTGCCCGGCCGGATTACAGCGATCACCGAACAAGCGAGAGTCCGGATTACCGAGGCCCTACTGTATTAGAAATATTAGTTAGGTGAAGTAAAACACTGATTTAATTTGATGTCTTTTACTTCCTATGTACTATTCAAAGGTATATCTTTATTCCACGAAACCTAAATACCAAGTGAAGTGAAGTATTATAAGCCTAACAATAAATCTGATTCCACGTGGATCTATCTATCTCTCTCTAACTCATTATTTCATGTTCATCCCTTAACAAAACATATGAACTCGTTTCATACCATCCCTGTGCAACATCACACAATGCAGAATACAGAGAGTTATTCTTTGACCATCTGTCTTGTTTAGAGAATATGTTAAGGACGTATATAAATTCATTTTTGAGCCTTTAATCATTAAACGAATTCAAAATTATAAAAATGGGTCTGCGTGGCACAACCGATGAATGGGCTTGTGAACTCTTTAAGAGGTCTTTTTTTATTTTCATTTGAAATAAATTTTAATATAATATTTAATAAAAGTATAGTGGCCTTTTGAATTATATCAAATTGAATTTTTTATTTTTATTGCAATTTTCGTAACACAATACTTCATGAGATAAGAAGCCAAGCTGTTAGTAGTAAATGACGTACCACACACACACTCGTATGCTTCTCTGTTGTATAAAAGAGATGGAGAATCTGAATTGGAATTGTCTATAACGTTGAATCCTTTTAACAATTAAAGAGACAAATGACTTTTTTAATTGTTAGTATCACCTAAAACAGAAAAAGTTATTAAAAAATAATTAGACATATAAGGTTCTTGTAGCCAATTTTATCAATGTATAGGACAGTTTTATAAAAAATTAAGTCATGGTTCACAAGCCTATTGCCAGCTCTTTCATACAACATTCAGTTACAATCAGTGAAATATCAATTACTACTTACAGCTGGATTGTGTATTCCATAAAGTTTTATATTATGATTGTTGTGAAAAAAGAAAAATAATCTCGATTACTTATTTCTTTTGTGACATCATACGCGGTACTAACACAAGCGGCGAAATTGAAATTAAAATTTTTAATAGCTATATTTCCGTTAACTGTTTAAAGAAATAGGAACGACAAAATAAATATATGAACACAACAAAAACTCCTAAAAAATGAGTACACAAGCCAAATAATTTATATTCATAAGTCTATTGACTTTTAATTGAGATAACCCTAACAAACGACCCCTATTTTTAACTATTGTACTGGCTCCGTTTACTTCTAATGGCTTTTCAAGGGCCTATATTTTTTAAATTAGCCTACTTATGCCCGTGCCAAAGTATGGAATTTATTTTGCTATTTATTTAAGGTCGGTTGATTGTTTTGGGTAAAACTTATAAGGCTTAATTTAAAAGATATAAGACTTAGAATAATCATTAGAAGGTAAACAGTTACAAAATAAGGGGCCTTAATTCAAATTAATTTTTATTATTTATCTTTTTGACATCTCGTTCTGATTCGCTGTTAGAGCGGATGCTCTTCTCACTGGCTCCTGGACTATATCTGCAATAGTGGTAGGCTATCCCCATCGTCACAGGACTCGACTAGTGGATACGACGATGCAGCGTCAGTGTATTGCAGCTCCATCGTCAGTAGGCTCGTCAGGCTCGTCCTGTCATTCACAAGCGTCCACCGACAGCAAATGTACATCCGTATCGCCTTCTGTCAGTTCAGTGTTATCCAGTGTAACCGCACAAAATATCATTTGCAAATGTCAATATGTACTAAAAATACTCCGGCCAAGTCAATTAGTGCGACAAACAACTCCGACAACAACAAGTTTAGTGGATTAGAACGTATTCATTTCGGTGAGATAATTATTATATAGATTGTTAAGAAGAGTGTTCATTTTATGTACTTTATAAAAATAAATAAAGAAGATTAAGTGATAAGAAGTAAAGAAGATTAAAGTGTGTGATTGTGAAGAATGATATTAAAATGGGTTAAAAATGTATAAGGGAACTATAGGTATAAAAATATGAATTTAATTTGAACGACTGTCTTAAAACAATATTGTTAACGTTCTCTCTATTTGTTCAATATTTTCATATTGTGTTGTTTCTGTCTTACTAAGACAAATACTTAAATTGACTTAAGACAGTCATATCTCCTGTATACGACCCGTATTTTGTAACTCTTTCATTGCGGCCGTTAAGATTAACTAAATTTTATAAAGCCTATATTTTCTAAATTAGAATAAAATTAATTATCCGAAATAATTCATTTGTTTATAAGATTTTTAAAATAAAACTTCTTTAACTAAGTAGTAGTTAGCGCATGTCACTCGTTACCTTAAAGCATATATATCTCGTTACGCGGAATTCATCACGAAACTAAAAACAAAATATCAAACTGTGCCGCTTTACACGTTTCATTTAAAAAAGGGTTAATACTAATAAGTCGTCTATTGCTCCGGAATCTGCATTTTGTGTTATAGTGGTTGCCTATAATCAGGCAGTTAGTTGGGCTGGATTTTACACTGGATAAAATGGAATCTAAGGTTTTAGAAATTTATAACGGATATGATATCAACAGGAAGGACTCCAATGAATCGTACTCATATACATCTGTACTGAAGTAAGATATTCAAATCAGAATTGACAAGTCTCTAAATTTGCCCTGGGCCCCATTTCTCAGGCGTTATGCGTAAATGCTAGAATGGCGTATTGGCAGTCTAGGACGCTACTCAATATAAACCCCTAATAGAATTATCTAGTCCAACCGTAAATATTTGCCGTAAAATTATTGAACCGAATTTTTGGGGGCATATGTCGGGCTGTACCTCTTCACTAATGGTACGCCTCTTGCTTTACCAAAAGTTTAAATAGCCAACAGTTTTTCCGTATACACTTCTACAATACTATCTTTTCTTACGTTAATATAACTGCCATTGTTTTGTAGCTAAGTGTAAGACAAATAATAATCACATGAGATTAGACTCCATTGTTACTATAAATAAAGCATAAATCAATTTATTTGTATATATACATACATATATATCAAGACTTATCATCAAAGCGTTGTCTTTATCAAACTATTTTAAAAAACTAATTCATGTCTGTGCATCTGACAGTGCTTGTGCAGTACATTTGGTTGAGGTTTTATCATTTCTGCTATTTAAAGATTATATTAACCATAACCAGTCTCGTTCTGCAATTTCGCTCGTGAGTCGTCGTTCATTGTACGACTACTTTAATAAATCGCTGTACTCAACAAATATATTTTTACTATACAGAATCCCTACAAGTTAATCATAATCTCATTATCGAATTAAATTTATAGGTTTAGTCTGTCCCACTGTCCGGTATCGGTGTATTCCGCGAGTCCTCGTTGTTTGACAGCTCGTATAGTGTAGTGTAGGATATGCTAATATAATAGTAAGGTCAACTCAGGTCAGGTTTTAACGTATTTTAGTTTTAAATCCTGATAATAATTTTGTTTACTATGATAAATATTTTAATAATCGTTAAATTTAAATATAAACGTTTGTAGTTTCAAGCAATACGGTTTGTTAATCAATCCGTTGGAATTTTACAGGTAAAATTACTTAAAAATTAGTATATTACGTAGTTGAATAATTTCGGTTTTGAAATATAGATGACTCTATTAACAATTATTGAAATTAGGCTACTTATGCCAGTTTTGAAGGTATGAGATCCATTTTGCTCTTTATTTAAGGTCTTCTGATAGTTTTCTGTAAACTTACATAACTTAATTTAGAAAATATAGGCCTTTGAAAAATCGTCAGAAGTTAACAGACGTCAGGTAAGCAGTTACAAAATAGGACGCTTATTCTCAAACGTCTATTATTCAGACGCAGGCTGAACACTACACTATTCAAATTTATAATGGGTAGAAACAAACTTAGGGCCTTTATTTTGTAACTTCTTCTCTGACGTCATGCGTCATGAATTGGACTAGCATGATATTTATTTGTTTGTTAATATTGGCAAATAAAATTGTAGTAAAATTGCAATTTCAGATTAAGCTTTTATTTGCGAATATTGTATTGTATTTTGTGTTTTATTGTATCTGCTTTTACGGCATTACAACCTCCTTACATTCATTTTACATTTCCTTTACAAATTTGTAACATTTTTTTAAAATTCTTTTCTTAGTTTTCTATGTTTGTCTCCCTTGTTATATTCCTCCACTGACTCTTCCTTACTTCCACCACCTATCTACTTTCTTCTCTTCTCTTGCAATTGTTCCTCCTGACTCCCGCTGCTTACAAAGTTTCCTCTCCTTCTCTCTTATTTGCGAATATTAATTAACAAATGAATATCATCGTAATCTAATTCATGACGCATGGCATCACAGAAAAAAGTTACAAAATAAGGCACTTAGATTGAGGTTATCAGACAATCATGGGCGATTTTCTAATGCTCAGTTAATAGAAGCTAACAATAAACCTTGATTGATACTTTTGTATCACAGTTCTCATTTTTGTTGCAGTTGTTCCGAACATAACTGTAGTTTAAGCAAACAAATACCTAGGTTACAATTTCGTTAGTTAATTGTGGTCGGTGTTTGACAAAACAAGAATTGAAAAACCCATTTGCTAGGTTAAATTTCAGTTGTGTCATAACTGAAGTTTAACTAAGAATTAAAAATCAGGTTCATTCAACACAAAGAAAAGTTAATTCTATGTAAAAGGTATCTTTTCTATCGATATTAAAGTCATAAAAATATCTTGTTTCGCAATAATGTATTCGTAAAATTATATTTTTTTTGTTTACGAGTATCTTAAGGAGACCTATTCAACAATTTCGTAAATCGTAGAATAAAACGATTTTATCAAATAATCTAAATATTTTTTAGATTAAATATTACTAGGTTTCACTAAAGTAAAATTTTACATTTACATATTCAAGATAATATTTTCTGGTTGGGAAATAGATTTACGTTTGAATTTAACGACGAATTCACGTCAAAAATCTTATAAATTTTATGAATATGTAGTAGAATATATCCGACTCATAAATGTTTTCTTTTTAGGATACAATGCTGTTTTTCTCCAGCGAGGGCTACCTGGAGCGAAACACATCTTCAGATGCCAGTGACATTTGTTTCGGATGGTGGGTTTCAGATTTAGTTGAAACAATTCCAAAAACCTTAAAAAACGATCACCACAGACGACTAGAGAATGACAGCGGCGTTTCAAGCGAACAGAAAAACAGTCCTGACAACATATCCATAACAAGCGAAACAAGAATACACTACAAAATAAACAACTTATCAATAGAAGCGCCTAGTGAAATTCTGGATGGCAACCTCACCAACGAAGAACATGTCAAATACAAAAACTACCGTATTCTAGCACCCAGCAAGACTCCAATCCGTATGTATTCGCCTTTCAGTGATATTAACACAACACCAATCAAACAGAAAATAGTTCCTAATTTCGAACAGAAGGAAGCGGAACCATTTGCGGAGAAAATCACTGCTCTAATCGACGCAGGAATGGTGGGGGCTCTTCAAATGGAACAGATTATCAATCCGTCAACGCCTAACAGAAGAAAGCTGCAAGATATTAGAAATAGGAACTCGAAACTGGAAAAGTATGGAAGCAGCGCTGATATATTGAACAGTGACAGTAGGTTCTCGACGCCGAAACGATTCTCCAGGAGTAGTACTGCAATGGACGTGTGGATACCGCCCAATAATGTGTGTGTGGCTTCTCCTGAGGATACGAGCAATCAACCGATGTCGTTGCAGGAAGAACTACTAATGAGTTTAGATGATTCAGCAGGTTATCAACACTTTAGTTCGCCAATGAGGTTTGCTTATGACAGCCCCGCCAAATTAAGTTGCTACTCTGATCAAAATGGAAATGACAGAAGCACTAATATTCATAATTTTTATAAATATTATAACGGAAATGCTAAGCGCAGCTATTGTTGCAAACAGACTTATCAATTGT
Organism: Panorpa germanica; assembly: GCA_963678705.1. Classification (NCBI taxonomy): domain Eukaryota; kingdom Metazoa; phylum Arthropoda; class Insecta; order Mecoptera; family Panorpidae; genus Panorpa; species Panorpa germanica. Next base: position 15,038,590 of record OY783215.1, on the reverse strand, counting down.
TGGAAAGTATCTCGGAGTTGCACGATGATATTCGCAGTTTAAGCAGTGACATCGCAGATATTCGGGAGCAGTTTAAAGTAAGTATGATAATGGGCTTGTGTCCTCATTTTTTAGTGGTCGATTTTACAATTGTTGATTGAAATTGATATTAATAAATGTGTATTGGCGTGTCTATTTTATTAAATATCTAAATGTTGACGGATATATAGCAATTAAAATTTTGAACTGTAGTTTTAGCGCTAGAAATGGTCAGCCATTTGTATGACGTAAATGCATTTTATACGTCAGTTATTTGTTGAGTAGGTCACTGCTGTGGTAATGTTCTGTAGCTGTTGGTAGTCGAAATAATCAAGTCAAGTCAAAGAATAATAAGTTTTTATTTTATTTAACCCTGTTACAGCAGACATAATATTGAAATTTTATTGTTCCTTAAAATAGCTGTAAATAATATTTGATATTTTGATATATAAATACATATAGCAGACTTATGAGCTGTAAGGTTGATAACCTGTAAACTTGTCAGAGTTCTGTCAAGAATATATCTCTTTTACGCTCTGTTGTATAAAAGAGATAGCAACTACCGGTTGTGAGGTCACATGCATTTGGAATGTTGTGCAAAGTTGAATCCCCTTAATAATTAAAGAGACAAAATAACTTTTTTAATTTTTAAGGAATTATTAAAAAATAATTGAACATTTGAGGTTCTAGTAACCCACTTTATCAATATATAGTACACTTTTATAGAAATTAGGACATAGGACACAAGCCCATTGTATTTAGTCAAACACTCGATCAGTTGACAGCGATCGACACAGCACTTTTCATACACGTCTGCGTAAAATCTAATCAATCTATACAAATCCATTTATATTTTTCAAGTGTTAATATACTTGCATATATTGCAGGGGTAGATGTACCTCGTAGTTATGTGTTTATTTTGCAATAAATATTCAAAATATTTTTCATTTTGCAGGAAGATGATTTACACACTGAACGTCTTATTCAACATGCTCAACAACTTTCTAGTGATCTCAGAGATACGTACTACTTGGACGATTTAATTCACCTTCTGGAAGGGGATCTCAAATTAGTGGCACCAAGAAAATGGCCATTTAAACTTGCAAATAAAGAACTGACAGAATTTACTAATTTGATTATTTGATATTATTGTTACGACTTTACATATTGTGAGACTTATTATTTATTTATTTTTTCATAATAAATTAATCATTTTAAAACATGTTTTAATTGAAACACGACAATTGACGATACATTACGCTAGACTGCTGTGTCTTACGGTTGATCCTCGGATCATGGTTCTATTTTCTGGGTTTAGTTATTTTTTTAATTGAATTGATTATGTACATTCATATGCATAAATTTATTACGCCACATATATGAGGCCACGACTTCACAAAAACTGTCAACATAGTAGGAGGTCGTCGGAGATAGAACTCAGCACCAGAAATAGGCCTACGTTACATAAATTAAATTTAAAAAAAAGAACACGGCAATTGTTGAGGAATACCTACAACTGAGTTGGATGGTTCAATCAGTGCTTTTAATTTAAACAAGGTGTAATTATACTAATGTAGATTATATATTATACAGTACTTTATCAATTAATGCTATATAATGACAATATTAAATGAGTTTTTAATTAAATAACTAAATCTAAGCTGATATATACTAATTCTTTTCTAACTTTATTTACCACCTTTTTTTGAATTCGTCCATTTCTGCAATTTCATGTTTTTAAAATACCTAATAGGTGGCATTCATGATTTTTCATGTAATGAACTCTGGTAATGATATGTTGCAAAACTTTGACAGCTGTTAAATTACCGATAAATATTCTAACCTTAAACTTATTCATGAACACATATATCTATTTCTTAAAAGTGTTTCTTTTTTGTTACTATATATTATGATTCTAAAATTGAAATGGATTAGGTACTGATGTATATTCTTAAAGATATATTAGTTTAAATATTTAAAATACAATTTTTTATGGTTATGATAAATTTGTGATATAATAATTATCTAAGTATATGTGATAAAATGATGCTTTTTCGACGATTCAGTACGAAGTACATAACTCTTGGTTTTATTATAATATTTGTAATATACTATTTAAATCCTATATCCCATCTTTTCGAAAAAGATTTTGCAACTCAATTTGATTATCCATATGAAGGAAATGTAAACAATTATGTTTATCAATTAAAACATGGTGAAAAACCAGCTGTAGATCCTATAAATACTTATAATTATACTTACATATCAAATTGTAGACATAAATGTTGGGACGTTGATGTATTCTTAAGACCTAGATTAGTCTTTATCGTAAAATCGGCTATGCCGCATTTTGAACGCCGAGCAGCTATCCGTACGACATGGGGCTACGAACGTCGCTTTTCTGATGTTATTATTAGAACGGTTTTCATGCTGGGTGTTAAACATAATGATGATAATTTACAAGCAAATATTAAAGCTGAATCAGAAAAATTTAAGGATATAGTGCAAGCTGATTTCATTGATAATTACTATAACAATACAATAAAAACTATGATGGGATTCCGATGGGCAGTCACTTACTGCCCAAATTCGCAGTTTTATATGTTTGTAGACGATGACATGTATGTCTCAGCCAAAAATGTATTGAGATTTATAAGAAATCCAATTTATTATCCTGGATATTTAAAACGAACACAAGAAGATTTGCGTCAGCTTGTGAGAGAATCAAGAGAAATTAAACAATTCTCTGAGAATTTAGACAACGCATCTAATGTACGTAATAAAAGACAAATAGTTGATTATGAACTTCCGTCTGATGCTAGACTTTTAGCGGGGTACGTCTTTTTTAATAGTAGTCCCCATCGACACCATAGCAGTAAATGGTATATTTCTTTAGAGGTATGATGAATTTTAATTCATATATTATTTGAGTAACTACACATAATTGACACTGTCTTATTGCTAGGAATACCCATGGGATAAATTTCCTCCTTACGTAACAGCAGCAGCGATTGTTGTTTCCCGAGAAGCATTGTTGGATTTATATTATACTAGTCTGTACACGAAACACTTTAGGTATTATGAAACTTACTTTTAGTTAAATTCTTTATTATATTTCAATGTAATTCTTTTTATATGTTTATTCATTTGTAGATTTGATGATATTTACCTGGGTATAGTAGCCAAGAAGGCGGCGCTTGAACCATTGTTTAACGAGGAGTTTTATTTTTATCCTAAATCTTATACTGGACCACAAAGTTACAGATATTTGATATCATCACACGGATACGATAACCCTACTGACTTGGAGCAGGTTTGGAAGGAAGCTAAATCTGCTGGCCATGCTTAATGAATTAACGTAAACTTATTAGTGATAACATTTACGATGAGCGATCTATCAATTTTCTCCTCTAGAAATTTTATCTCTTCTTGCCTTCATTGTAAAAATACAATCATAAAGTGATAAATAGGTATCAAAGTTAACATTTAATCTATTTCTTGCAAACATGTTTCTCCAAGAGCAATGTGAGCGAGATTCATAACTACATATTAGTAGCGAATTCTTTTTAATTTAATTAATTAAGAATAAAAACTTACTTTAAATATATTATTTTATATTAAAAGACTGTTACCATCGACTTAGTACATAGTAAAATATTCATGTAAAATAATTAAGCTGTACATATTTCATATAAATAAACTTACAATAAATATCAGTATTGTATGAATATAAATCAAAAAATCATTTTTGATATATTTTATCAGATATAATAAAAATATTTTTTGTTATTTTAATAAATTTTATTCGCATTAAAATACAAAAATAAATTTAATTTTAAGACATATTAAATTGTATTATTTGTTTTATAAATAAAAAAAATTAACTAGCTATAAAAATATCGCTTCACTAATATTAACTTTATGATATGTTACAATTTTTATTGGTTTAAAGTTTGTTGATTATTATTATTATTATAAAACTGTTTGTGTATGCATACGAAAACTATGAATTGAATCTTTGTGCACATTGTGGAGGAGGCACCGCGTTTTGTATACCTGCAGATGGAGCACATCCTCCTGGTGTTGATAGATTAGTTACAGGTTTATTTGTAATGTTTTGATCTAAACAAGAAGCTTCTCGTTTCACTAAACTTAGCAAAACTTGAGAACTTTCCAATATCTGCAAAAAATTAAGTACTTTCTATAACTGAATTTTGAAATTAAACTGAGTACATAAATAGGATTCTTTAATGAACCTTAACATATCCCGCTTCAGTCTCAGCTATTAATCTGTCATAATCTTCTCTGGATGCTACTTTTTGACCTAAGCTTTCGTTGAGTTGAACTAACTTATAAGACAATCGTTCTATTTCTTTTTGTACCTGTAATTATTTAATCTGATAAATTGGAATTCCGTGCCGAGTTTAGAATAAAAATTGTTCTATTCTTTTAGTTTAATAGTTTTGCACACACCCTTGTTTTTTCTTCCTCCTGTTTTTCTATAATAGATTGTAAATCGTTGCGTTTCTTAATTAAGTCTTCTAAATCTGGAAAAAAGGAACGTTAGTAACATGTAAACATAACCTATAAAAAAAAAAAATCTATGTTATAATAAAATAAAAATTCCTACTCTTTACTAGTTCCTGATTGTAAGATTGCAATGCAGCTCCATGTTGCGCCATAATATTTTGCAGACTGTTAATTTTTTACTATTCTATTAAACACTTGACAATTAAAATTTCATTTATAAAAAAAACAAAAAAAATGACATCTAAGAAAACGGTGGCGCACTCAACTATAATATATTCAATAATATTGAATTTAAATTTTAAATTACATTTCGAAAATATATTTTGGAAAATTTGAAACAATGCAATAGTTTTAAATACTTTACTTTTATTTTTCATTTCTATTTGTTCTACATATATTAATATATTACATTTTGTATACAGGTTTACAAATCCATCAAAAGCATGACAAATAAATGCAAATTAAAAATATTCCTAATAAATTAACGTAAATAGCAGCCTATTGTGGGAATTCGAATAAACTATATATAAAATCTATAGATTCAAGAATTCTTTTATACAAATTAAATGCAAATAAATTAAAAAGGAAACTAAATTGTACAATTGTAAACATGGACTTTTCAGTTACCACGAGATTTGCTAAGAAATAATATAATCTATGCCATAGGTATCACAGCAGCGCCTACACCACCTTCATGAGCACACATTGGAGCGCAGAATGACCAGCTATCCAGTAGAGGATCATATACTTCCACTGTAGATAAATTACTTTCTCCATCATATCCTGAATAAACAATATATGTAAATTTCGACATATCATTTAACTTGAATGAAATAATTATATTTTTACCTCCTATAGCCCATAATTTTCCCATATTTGCCACTAAAGCTACACGAGACCGCATTACGTTCATAGGAGCCACGTATGACCAAGAGTCTCGAGAAGGATCATAGACTTCGACTGTTCTTAAAAATGTACCTCCATCATAGCCTCCACACACATACAACTTCCCATTTAGAGTTGCAACACCCAACCGGCATCTAAAAATAAATACTTTTTAATTCTATATTCATTTGAATATTATATAAGTAATTACATTCTTCTTCAATACCTCCTGGTCAACATATTTTTCACTTTTGCCCACACATTAGTGTTAGGATCATATTTTTCCACAGAATCAAATATAGATAGACCATCATGACCTCCAAGAGCCCAAACACATCCACCTAACGGAGCAACGCCTCCTGCAGATCTGAATTTATTCATTGGAGAAACAATTTTCCAAGTATCCGTAACTGCGTTGTAGCATTCTTAAAATTAAAGCATTGAAACAGTTTTATACATGTATAAAATTTTATAAATTTAATTACTTCATAAGAAACAAGTTATTTAACAAGAAACAATGTATATTTTTATTAGTAGTAGTTATACGATAACATACCCACAGTGTTAAGAGATGTTACCCCATCATAACCGCCGCAAACATATATTGAATCTCCGAAAGCAGCAACACCAACAGCACTATACAGGTATTGTTACGTTACAAACAATTAAATGCATTCACAACATAACAAACAGAATGGACGTCTGGTCAAAGATTACCTTCTTTTGCACTGCATGGGGTTTCCTTTGTGCCATGCTTTCTTAGCAGGATCATACACCTCCACAGTGGAAAGACGTTCAGTACCGTTGAACCCTCCGAAAGCGAAAAGCTTTCCACGAGCTACAGCAACACCAACTCTTGATCGAAGCATGCACATAGCTTCTCCCAGTTCCCATCGTCCGACGTAAGGATCAAATGATTCAACAGTAGAAACAGAATCGCCTATGGAGGGTAATGATTTAAAAGAATACAATTGTTACAACAGTTTATCACTATTTATGTTATATCTATCCTTACGATCATATTAATATATCGATTGATGTTTTACCACTTTTAGTCAATCCGCCAACAGCAAAAATTTGGCCGCTAACGAAATCACAAAGACGCGGTCTTGTTCTGAATTTCTGTATCAAGGCGCGTCTTTCAGGCATTAGATGATAATCACGAGCTTCATCGAGAAGGTCGCTGTAAATAAAAACGTATATATTAAATTTATACTAAAATAAACTTAACTAAACTAATATTAATTTAAATTTCAAGTGAGTTGTTAAGACAATTAATACCATTGTTTATTTCTCACCGACATTGATGGGAGGTTCTGACAAGTTCTTCAGTAGCAACACGATCTGCTAGATAGTGCGGTGATAACAAGGGCAGCCTTACTCTGGCAAGTATATGGGGAAGAGATTTTTGTCTGATTTCAGGACTGTGATGCACCCAGTTCATTACTGCTTCAAAAACTTGTTCTTCGCTGCTTACATTTAAATCATCTTTTGCAATTAATTCTAATAATTCAGGTTCTGATAATTGAAAATATTCGTCGGATTGAGATACTTTTTGAAAGTTCTGCTGGATATATCGGCAGGCAGAACACACCAGGCTAGTGCAAGCAAGAGTATCAGCAAAATGCCGAATACCGAGGACATTATGTGGACTAAATCTATAAAAACATAACTATTTAATTAAGACAACTATTTTCTATAACTTGTTTCTTGATTTTGTAGAATCTTACCTAGATTTAAGAAAATCAGCACAAGCATCACGGACTTTTGTCAATTGTAGAAATGAAGCACCTACCATTAATCCTTGTACATTTTTATTGGTTATAGTAACGTGTCCACTATATGCAAAATTTATAAGACTTTCCAGCGCCCTTAAAGAATATGTAAGTATAAATAACTAAATTGGTTTTGTGATGATAATTCCATAAGACTTACTGTGGCTCAATTCCTTTCATAGTTATATCCCTTTTTTTGCTCTCTGCCATGTTGTGTGTAAACATTGCATAAAAATAAGGAATTGTCGACGCAAGAACAAGACGATGTGCAGAAAAGGATTGTTCATCGACCTACAAACAAGTATCTATATATAATAAAAATTATTCATTCGCATAATTAAATGAAAATAGTTAAAAAATACTGTTACCACCTTTAATGTAACATCACAAAGTTTGCCATGTCTTCTTATTTCTTCCATGACTGGAAAACCATCGTTAAATAAATCAACTTGCCGAAATACAAGCGATTCGTCACTTTCTGTTGATGATTTATCCATTTTTACGAATATATTAGAAAGTAATTTAGCTGCCAAAATTAATCTTCTTTATTCTTTGTTCTTGTTGGTATAATTTTACACAGTTGCCCCAAAAACTGACAGGTGTCATATAATGGCAAAAACTGAAGTCATATAAAATAAACAGTTAAATTTTTGATTAATTATTTATTTTAAAATGCAATAAAAGTATTGTTTTATCTGGATTTATAAATAAAAATTAATTTAAACGATTTTAAAGACACAGTAATAATTTGACAGTTTTAGTTTCAAAGTCTGACGCCTTGCGGCGATGAATTATTGCATACTGTACGCCATCTACCTAATATTTCAAACATGTACAATTACAAGTACAATTTAATGTATAATAAAAGTTAAAGTAAAATTATTTAAAATCATTAAAGTTCTATTCATGTATTATTTTCTTTTTTCATCAATTGAAAACAGTGTACAATCTTTAATTCATTTATATTCAGGGGCAATTCGGTTTGCTATTCTATTGATATTTTTTTACTAAGCTTTAATTACTTCTACAAAAATCGCGGGATATAATGTTTTTTTCATCATCTTTATATTTGCGTCATTTAAATGATGATGAATGCTTCCTAATTAGGAAATGTAACCATACTCATAATTACTAATTTATTTTGGTTTTTTAGTCAATTCCAGGACATACGTTTAACATTTAGAAATTTGGTCTACTCAAATCTTCTACGATTTCTGAAATATTGGTCGAAGTCAGTCCAAGTTACTGGAGACCAATGGGCTTAAGTTTATTTTTGAAGGAAGATATGTCAACTACCATTTATAGCTATTAGACTATATTTCAATACAATGACATAACTATGTATAGATTTAAATCTAGATAAGGATAGATTTATTCAACCGTGGTCTGGTTGACATAGGGACCAACTACAACACGGTTCTCTGATTTATTTATAAATTATAACGAATTAATAATATTATTTTAATTGTTAAATTTCTTTACGTCATAATGCATTAACTGGCATTTGAATATTAATAGAATATTCCAATGCGGGGTACAATGGGAACAGGAAAAATATTCGTTCTCACAGGGCAAACAAAGTTGTGTTTCGCGGGCTTAATGGCATGGTCTTGTTGAAACGTCCAGTAGTGTCTTCCGAATTGTTTACATGTCCAAGGTAACAAAGTATCATTCAAAATTGCTTCAGTAAATTTGTTGATTTACCTTTACGCCCTGTTCAATGAAAACGAGTGGTAAGTGTCCTGTGGTAGTTACTGCGGCACAAACCACAGAGCAATTCGCTGGTCTAAATTGTCTTTTGATTTTCACTCTAACTATACACGATCGTTTGGTTTGTGGCTGGTTGCGATTTTCCAGCCAAACACAAAACAATAACACTGTTGGGTTTGAATTTCATTTCGATAACATTTTTGCTTGTAAGCACAACATAACAGACTGACGCTTATCAAAAAATGAGCGCGCTGTCATTAGCCGTTTGGTTGCTACAGGAGCAATTGGTAAATCGGGGTCCTAGCCATTTATAAATGTTGCTTATACTTTAACTATTTGAAAAGCATTATTCTTAACAGTAAATTCAATGGAATTATTTGAAGGGTCGGGTTATATATAATGATGAACCATCCGCAACATTTGTATATAGTTAACGTGTGTTGCAATGAGTGTACTAAATGTTGCTGTTTTAAATGTATAAAATATAAAAACTAAATATATTAAAGAGGTAATGGGCTTGTGTCCTCATTTTTTAGTGGTCGATTTTTCAATTGTTGATTGAAATTGATGTTAATAAATGTGTATTGGTGTGTCTATTTCATTAAATATCTAAATGTTGACGGAGATATAGCAATTAAAAGTTTGAATCGTAGTTTTAGCGCTAGAAAAGGTCGGCCATATTTGTATGGCGTGAAATGCATTTTAACATCAGTTATTTGTTGAGTAAGGTCAGTGTTCTGGTAATGTTTTGTAGCTGTTGGTAGTCGAAATAATCAAGTCAAGTCGAAGAATAATAAGTTTTTTTTTCATTTAACCCTGTTACGACAGACATAATATTGAAATTTTATTGTTCCTTGAAATAGCTGTAAATAATATTTGATATTTTGGTATATAAATACATATAGCAGAGATTTATGAGCTGTAAAGTTGGCAGCAGTTGTGATGTCACATGCATTTGGAATGTGTACAACGTTGAATCCCTTTAATAATTAAAGGGAAAAAATGACTTTTTTAATTGTTAATATCTCTTAACATATAAGGAGTTTTTAAGAAATAATTGGACAATATAATACAATATAACAAATCAATATATAGTACACTTTTATAGAAATTAAGACATAGGAGACAAGCCCATTCTTGCATCTTTGCTCTAAACAAGAATAATGTAACCTAATTAACAAATAGTAGTATTAACTTCAACCAAATGTGTCACCTCCTAAAGAGTGGATACAAAAGAAGCAGTTACACCTAACTAACAGCTGATACCACAACAATTATGTAAAGAAAGCGCCTGATTGGAATGCTACTACTAATACACATATTAACAACTAAGTAAATACTTGGAAAACTAATCGAACTGACATTGATTTTAATGTGATTTCTATTAAAAAAGTAGAGTATTACCATCGTCTTAGATTTTCTCACAAAGTTTTGGAACTGCGCAAATATTTTTGTATTCAATTGCAACTGCTATGTTCAATATTTATGTGATCCATATTGAAAAAATGATTTATTCTTGATAAATTGCTTAATAGTTAATACAAAACGCCAGATTATACATACGTCTATATTTAAAACAGGGGCGACCTTAGCCATTGCGATGCCCCGGTCGGCAGACCTTTGCAAAGCCCTTGTTCTTTGTGTAATTTATGTAAATTGAAATTAAGTATTCTTGATGACGATTGACGAGAAATGCAGAAGTTATAGATTTATATAAGTTAACAAGCACAAAGACGACAAATATTAATGATGATAAACTAAGGCACATGAATGCCTTAAGGTAGTTGGTCCGAGATAGTCATGCTCAAAAGTATAACTCAGCAACCTAAAATTATAATATAGCTGAAACGTTAGTGTCAAATAGTCTCGTTAAAAACTTTTGTGAAAGTACAGTCTCACTGTTCTCACTACATGTAAATAGTATCTACACATACATACACGTATACACGTATATACATTCACGTATTCTCACTGTTCTCACTACATGTAAATAGTATCTACACGTATATTCACATATATACACGTAAATACACGTATTTTCAATGTTTACAAAATTTTATTTCTGTAATGGCGTGGACAATAATTTCCATTTTTTTTTATGTGATTAATAACTACTGTTTCTATAATATATTAAATTTTTATTGAATTCCTTTGAATCGTTTTTATTTTATTCGATAAAAATAACATTGAAATTACTATTTCCCATAAGAGCCTGTGTTAAAATAACAAAACTTTAATATCGTTTTTCTCAATAATGGAGTGGTAAATTTTAATCGACCTGAGGTCAATATGTCTTATAATTAATTAAAGAGCAATTAAATGAAGTTTTATTAAAATCCTTTGAAAAGTCATTCCACGATCCAACTACCTTAAAAGATATACTGCTTCCGCCCCCTAACGCCGTTACTGATTCAAAACTTAGTAAACCAATATAAATATTCGTCTTCTTGCACACTACACGAATTTAAAGTTTAAGTGATATGAAAAATATTAAGCATAGGCTCGAGATAGGCTTAAGATAGCCTCGAGCCTATAGGCCCGCGATACAAAATAAATTTTTTTAATTTATTTTGCAATAGTAACAATTTTTTAAAATCTTTAGGGAAAAAGTCCTTTTTTTAGCTCTAATCTGTTAGTTTTTTTTCACACATAAAAATTAAAAATTCCAAAAGCATTACGAAAAATGGGCTTGTGTCCTATGTCTTAATTTTTACAAAAGTGTACAATATATTGATAAAGTGGGTTACTACAACCTCAAATGTCCAATTATTTTTTAATAACTCATTATATGTTGGGAGATTAAATTAAATTAAAACAATAAATATAGATTAAATTAAAACAATTAAAAAAGTCATTTTGTCTCTTTAATTATTAAAGGGCTTCAACGTTCTACACATTCCAAGTACATGTGACATCACAATCCTTGTGTAAGGTTACCAACATTACAGCTCATAAATCTCTGCTATATGTATTTATATATCAAAATATTAAATATTATTTACAGCTATTTCAAGGAACAATCAAATTTCAATATTATGTCTGCCGTAACAGGGTTAAATAAAATAAAAACTTATTATTCTTTGATTTGACTTGATTATTTGACTACCAACAGCTACAGAACATTACCAGAGCACTGACCTACTCAACAAATAACTGATGTTAAAATGCATTTCACGTCACAAAAATATGGCCGACCATTTCTAGCGCTAAAACTACAATTCAAATTTTTAATTGCTATATCTCCGTCAATATTTAGATATTTAATAAAATAGACACGCCAATACACATTTATTAACATCAATTTCAATTAACAATTGAAAAATCGACCACTAAGAAATGAGGACACAAGCCCATTGGCAGTATACAGGGAATATGAAGTGCTCGCATTACAATTTCTACATAGGGGCCAACCGATCCTAAAGGTAGCATTGAAGCTTGCTCTTTGCTTTTTTGATAATAATTGACTTTTTAGTAAAAAAATTCATCATTTTCATAACTTTTATCAGGTTAGAGTCAAACTACTTGTTGAACTTAAATCCGAGACTTGATCCGCTGATTCGCCATTGTATCGCCTTTCGATATTACCTTCGATATTTTCTAAGGAATCAAACCCTCTACATCAACCTCTTTTTGGATTATTAAAATCATAAAACTTTACAAGAAGACCATTTCAAAGATTTGTTCAAAGAAGTGTTATAGTGCATCGATTCCAGACAAAATTATTACCTTTTTAAATTAGATATTGTTATATTATATTCTAAATTTAGAATTTAAATATAAGGTTAGATTAAGGTTAGGTTAGATATAAGGTTAGCACGAAAAAAGAAAATTATTGTTAAGTTAGTATTGTCGTGCTAAAAACCTAAATGGTAAAATGTTTTAAAATAATTGTAGAATTATGAAGGACATGATTATCCAATTAAACAAAATTGTTTTGTAATTTCTTTTTCATTAAAATGATACGAATTTTTTTTTTCATATAATTTTAATGTTAAATTTAATATCTATGAATGAGTAAGCGAGAAGATCTTATGGGTGCGTAGTATAAGATGAAACGAGACAGTAATATAATATTAATTATTCGAGTTTTTACTAATTTTCTGATGACAGTGTTAATTTTTAGCTCGTTCCAGTTTTAATATATGAAATTATCAATACTTAAAGAAAAAATCGTCGAAATCGGACTGGGATTGACCGGTCTTCAAAGAAGTGAAATTTTAAGTGAGTAAATCTCCCAGTTGAACCTGTCATTACTTCGTTACGCGGAACCCCTCACCTCCTGCTGTGTTTCGTTGAACTGGTGGTAGACCATCTGGTCCAGACAATGCAGACGACCTACAGACCCAGGCAGACCTCGATCCTCCAAGTCACCACGCCGCGGACGCGTACAGCGGTTCTAGTTCACAGTTTCACGGTGCAGGAGGTGCTTGTTTCCTGGGTTGTTATCATCTTAGGGTGAGGGGTGGCAGAGGCGTTTCCCTGTCACAGGGGAGTGGGAACGGGAGTGTATAACGCGAGTTCCGTGGGGAATGGGACGGTGGGACGGTCCGCCCCTCGATGAATATTATCGTATCATTATGTCAATGATGTGAATTAGACCAAAAAACAACACGAGGCGAGGACAAAGGATTCGTGCGTTAGCGTTACTATGATGCAAATCTGATTCTGAAAACTGAAAAGAACAAGTAAAACATACAAAAAATTCAAAAATATATTGAAATTTAGTTGCGGACTGGTAATATTTAAATTGAAGACATTTTTTTTAAAATTTATTTATATTAATGTACAACATATTAAGTTTATTGTTTGAAAATTTGAAATCGATTGGAGGAAAACTGTCGGAGATGTAGAATTTTAAGTCTTCACCTCTTTGGTCTGCTTTCGACCTTCTTTGAAACTTTTAAACGCGTTTTTCTCACACATAGCTTTTTCAGAATCAGTGTCCTCTGTAGCTCAAAATCTACTGCACCGATCCTATTGCAAATTTTCACACTCTTTTCTTTACATAAATGCCGAGGTAACGCTGTCGAGTTTTTTTAAATTTTTTAATTTTAACGTGTTTTAAAATTTCTGATTTTTTTCATTAAAAGTCGGTATTTTGATTTCTAAGTGCTGTATAAAATTGAAAAATCAATTTTCAAATTCAATTTCAAATAATCCAGTGATGAGTTATGAGGGACACCGCAATGATACATTTTTTTGTGACGTCTGCGGAGATTCGCTGTCAATGCCTCATTTCTCGATATTTGTTTATGAAAATTTCACATAGTAGTCTTTAAATCTTATTTTATCATGTCGTCAAAAATTATTATCGAAAAAATGATTTTTTGTACCAATTTGACCTTACCTCCCCTTAAAAATAGGATGGCAGAGCGGACATAATGCCGCGGGTCCCCTGCCCAAGACGACGTGAACACAGGAGGAGCCTAACATTTATTACAAAATTTAATAAAAAATATTAATTTTGTATTTAATTAATTTAGATTAGGTAACTCAAGAGCATGTACGAATTATACAAGTAAATTATCAAGAAGATTCAAACACAAGAAACTACAAGGTCAAGTTTTTTTTACATTAAGCGATGAATTTTCCACGGGTCTCAGATGGTATAGTTACGTCACTGCTTTGTACTATGGAAGATTTTAATATAAAAGATAATTTCTAGTTCCTTTATTTCTAGTTCTTTATTCAGTGTGATGCTAATGCACACGAGTTTCAATATTCCTATGTAACCAGGCCCAGAATCTAAATTTATTGAATTATCAGTTCAAGTAGGATAATAGAAACTTGTTTTCTTATAGCAAAATGGTGTTCTCTCTAATCCAGAGCCGTTTTATAAATATGCACGCCGTTTAAAACCCGCTCAGACGTCGAAGGAACTTTCAAATTTTAATTTTGATTTTCTAGGAAAAGATTTGTTTACTTTGTGATATTTTGTGTGTTATGTCCAATATCAGTGACAAATTAATCTAAATTTAGGTCTCACTCTTTAAATTATATCTAGTCACCATTGAATTTCTGGGTGGTTCACTCTCAGTTCGTCAAACCTGAGAGAGAGATCGAAACAAATAATTGCATACTCCATTTTCAGTTAAAAGTAGAGAAAGTGCCGCCAATTGTGTTGCCCTATTAATAAGACCGGCTTAATATGTTTAAACGCAATAGTACATCTCAATATAAGGTTTACTAATGCGAACCAACTCCCTTACTGAAAAAGAAGTCGCAAAATATCGTTTGTAATGTGATACAAATCTTACACTGAGACCTCAGACGCAGAAGATATTTTTAGGACCTCATTTTTAGCGCCTCCTGTGTACCTACCGATAAATCCGCTCCTGTGACCTGCTCATTGTTGATTGGAGCTTTTCTGCCCTTCATACAAATAGTGAATGTTACGTTAACTTTGGGCTATGCCCCTACTTATTGTCGACACCTTTTAATAGTATACCGGTTTTTAAATGATTTTACAAAATCAAAATGTTTTAATTTCCATTTTTGAATACATACATTTGAATATTGTCACTTAACCATTAACGCATAATGAATTAAGTTTTCATGTCAGAAAAAGGTAATAAGCGAGAAGAATATTTTGCAGTTATTAAAGGGAGGCAGTGAAGGGTAGAGGTGGATGGCGGAGATAGAGAAAAGGAGCGAGGAAAGAGAAGGAACGGCAGAGTAGAAGTGATTTTAATCCTAGTTGCCATTCCAAACCACAATGTGAATGTGGAGAGAATGAAGAAATATTTTTCCTAGTATCAACTCAATGGTCGGACAAAAGAAACAGAGTGATAGACGTAAAAGGCAGGAGAAGTGAGAATGAAGACAGAAGGGAAGAAGGATAGTGAAAATATAATAGAGGGTTTGTCAAGAGGAGACAAAAAAGACAAGAAATGAGAAAACGGTGAGAATGAAGGAGAATTAGGGAAAATGAAGAGAGGAGAACAAACAGACAGTACTTCTGGAAGTAATAAAAGTCTAGAATTGTTTAAGTTTAGTTGTAAGTTGGAATATAAGAATGAAATGTATTAGGAAATCTAATACTGTAGATTGTAAAGCCGAATGGCACACAATTAATATAATAAATAATTAAAAAAGACAATTAACGCATATTTAATCAAATATTTTGCGTTAATATTTAAATTATGTTAAAATTATTTACAAGGTCGTCGTTATTTGGGAAAGCCGACAATACTCTATTGTAACGGAAAAATTTATTGCCGACATTTTAATAATAAATTGGCTTGTGTCCTATGTCTTAATTTCAATAAAAGTGTACTATATATTGATAAAGTGGGTTACTAGAACCTCAAATGTTCAATCATTTTTTAATAACTACTTATATGTTAGGAGATATTAACAATTAAAAAAGTCATTTTGTCTCTTTAATTATTAAAGGGATTCAACGTTGTACACATTCCAAGTGCATGTGACATCACAATCCTTGTGTAAGGTTACCAACCTTACAGATCATAAATCTCTGCTATATGTATTTATATATCAAAACATCAAATATTATTTACAGCTATTTCAAGGAATAATAACATTTAAATATTATGTCTCCTTAGCAGGGTTAAATAAAATAAAAACTTATTATTCTTTGACTTAACTTAATTATTTGAATACCAACAGCTACAGAACATTACCACAGCACTGACCTACTCAACAAATAACTGACGTTAAAATGCATTTCACTCAATATTAGATATTTAATAAAATTGACATACTAATACACATTAATTAACATCAATTTCAATTAACAATTGAAAAATCGACCACTAAAAAATGAGGACACAAGCCCATTGGCAAATATGGCGTTGTTACAATAAGATACTCTATATTACATAATTATATTATCTCTAAGAAAAATGGATATAACAAAATGCAGTTGGTAAATTAAAACAGTTTCTTAGGGCAAACTGTGTTCGTACTTCGTCATCAGTAATTAATCATTGAGTGATTGATTAATCAGAAATCTTGTATATTATTAAATTAACAAATTCAAAAATTTCTAGACACGTGTTTGACATCACAATTTATAAATAATTACAAATATACATTTAATAACAAGGTAGTAATTAATGTTTATAATAATATAAACATGGATTAAGTTTTTAAGTTAAAAGATAAACAAATTCATTTTCTGGAAATGAAATAAAAAACAACGCATTGTTCACTTAAAGATTGTTTTATAAACAATTAATACAAATGTCAGAATATTCCGGAAAATTAAAAACAGGTCAAACAAACACAAGCCACTGAACAACTGCGGTTGATTAAAATTATAATTAGTTCAGTTCGATCTTAGTAATCACACAGATCTCTTGTAATTAATACAGGTCACGTTTTGTAGTTTTTCTGTTGAGTTTCGTTAACTTTTACATATAATATGATAACATATACCATATAATTTTAATTTTTCTTTGTGCAGTTAACTTCGTTGTTTTAATTTATAAGAAACGTGATTTTGCTATGCGAAGACAATGAAATCTGTATTCGAACATACTTGCATCATGTCCACGCAATTAGATAAATACAGAATGGTGAATTCCTATTTTTGGGACTGCCTAGATTTATTAAGGCTGGCTACCCAGGTGGAAGTGTTTTTGGACAGTCAAGGAGAATTTGCGGAATTAGTTATTACCCCAAAAAATGTAAGTATTTAAATATAGGCTCTTAAAAAATATTTGTAAAACATTTTCATTTTCATGGCATTGTTAAATTTTACTAATTAAATACATTTAAAGATACAAAAAAATAGAGAAAACAGTTGTTTTAAAATTGTTTATTAGTAAGAATTTCCTTGGAAAAAAATACAGTTGAGCAGACGTCCGTTGCACTGACAACATTCCATCACCCTTTAAGGCAATAATATGTTTTCTTGCAACTTTTTCAGTGTAGCTGCATTAGCATACTTTGGGCCGGTTGCTGTAATTACTTAATTGTCCAAGTTAGCTAACTATTGCCATACCAATGAGTACAGCAACCGGCCCTTTATCATGAGATGTTACTACACACTCAATCGAAATCACGACATGTCGCTGACATTGGTTTCGTTGTTACCTCAAAACTCAATATTCGGTGATGTCTCACTAATGAACTGTACGGACGATATGTTACTATATTTTACAATGAAGGCTACAAGTCTCGTACTCGTATGTAACATGATTTTGAGATGTAACGTTAAACAAATCACTCAGCTTTATGTCATTCTATTTAACTATTTTTCAAAAAGTAGTGCAGTATGGTGTAATCCGTCCTTGTAGTGTCTATCCACAATAGGTCTTTTGTAATCAGCACGTAATCTTGCGAAACCTGTTTACGTGCGGATATCCTCTGGAAGTCCTGACACTTCGAACGGGTTACGCGTTCTGGGATGTGGGTTATTGCCCGAGATACGAGTACACGCCTACCGAAGCAACACAGGCATTGAGTCCCGGTCCCGGTCCCTATAACTACACAGATGTACAGGACCCCACCGAACGGGATACGGGTTCCTGTATGGGACAGTCAAGTAGTCAATTACGGCAGGGTTTGTTGGGTGCGGATGCTGTAATGTGGTGTAGGATACAATCTGGGAGTACGCTAAGTAAATGCGACCCTCAAATTTCTACGGGAATAACCCATTAACTACGAATATTTACGCACATTGTTAGTTTGGAATCGGAGGCCTATTTTACGAATAGTGTAAGCAGATATTTGCAACTCTTCAATTTATTTATTTATTTTTATTTAACTAATATAACATCAACCTATTTACGCTAATCAGGTACCCACACAACTATGGCAATAATACCCAATCTTGTAAAAAGCAAGGGCTTGTGTACTCACTTTTAGTGATCGATTTTTTAATTGTTGATTGAAATTGATGTTAATAAATGTGTATTGGCGTGTCTATTTTATTAAATATCTAAATGTTGACGGAGATATAGCAATTAAAAATTTGAATTTTAATTTTTGCGGTAGAGATGTCGGCCATATTTATGACGTTTCCATGTAGTGTGATGGGTCAGTTATTTGTTGATTAGGTCAGTGCAGTGTATCTACTACGCATGAGATAGTTAGCAAAGAATAATAAGTTTTTATTTTATTTAACCCTACTAAAGCAGAGATAATATTGGAATTTTATTGTTCCACGAAACAGCTGTAAATAATATTTGATATTTTGAAATATATAAATACATATAGCAGAGATTTATGTTGGTTATGAGTAAGGTTGGTAACCTGTAAACTTGTCATAGTTCTGTCATGAATATGCTCTTTCTTTTACGCTCTGTTGTATAAAAGAAAGACCAACATACCGAACGGTAGGTGCCTTTAATAATTAAATAGACAAAATTACTTTTTTAATTAATAATATCTCTTAAGAAATAATGAGTTAAATAATTAGACAAATGATGGGTAAAAAATTTTCACCAAAGGTACAAAAACGCTCGCATTGCATTAAAATAATTATATATTGATTAAACGCATTACTTACAATACTCCTAGGAACTAAGCTAGGCAAATAATTCAAATCAAATATACACTTTTCTTGCCTTTTGTTCAGCGAACTTATTTATTAAAATTTATCATAGCTGAAGACGATATCAGTTTTTCTACATTTTCTGCCTCTATAAACAATAGTGACAAGTCTGATAGCCTTTCCAGTCCCATAGAAGTTCTTAGATAATTTTTTATCAGTTTTAATTTAGAAAAACTTCTTTCGGCTGTTGTAGTTGTAACCGGAAGGTTCAAGAATAGAAAGCATGTTAAAACATAAAAAGATATTACCTCCGGAAAACTAGATAACTATTGAATGTTATTAGCAATAATTCCATGAGTTCCTTTATGGAATGAATTATCTGAAATTTCAGATTTTAAGCATGTTTTCCAAGCAATTTATTGTTCATAAAGATCAACTGACATGTCTTTATGCAGGCTCTGAAATCTTTGTTTAGTTTGAGAAATTAATATATCTAAACAGCAATAGTACACATTGACTTTAAAGTACGATTCTGGGTCTGAAATTCTCTCATCTTCTAATAACTCATCAACAAAACGCTTTCCTTTATTTTTGAAAGTTGTTACTCCCCACTCTTTTGCTAGTCTCTGGACTCGTTCAGCAATCCATGGAATGAATTTTGTTTTTTTATTTCGCTCAGTCTATTCAAAAGATTAGTTAGTAAAATGGTAGCTTTTTGTAAGTCATTAATTTCATGCAAATAGTGAAGAAAAAAGGGAGAATTTTTGCAACCCACATAACCATAAATAGAAATATAAAAATGTAAATAATACATATCTTCAATGTTCTCCTAAATATACTTGGCTAAATATAATTGGCTTTTTCCTCCGAATCTAATTTCAAATAAAGCTCTCTATTTGTTTTAAGGAACTTCAATATCAAAACAGCGTTATCAAATTTAGTATAAAGGGGCGTAGAAAGGGCGTAATAATATTTTAGTTAGTGATGCTGTACGAAGTAGCTGTCTTAAAAGTACCAACCCGTCTCTCAAAGCCCACTACTCTCTAAAGCAAACCGAGCCCAGTTGGGTAATGACGTCACAACAGATTGCAGGGTGAAATCATAGCATAGTTCGTGAACCGGCGACTGTGAACCGAGGGCGGCTCTATTGACACACGAAGACCGAAGTATAATGTACACTCGAAGGGCTTGTTCCGTGCAACCACCATGACTCGATGTGTACCATAAAATGTAATCTTTATTTCTGCTAGTGTTTTCCAGTCACCCCACTTCAAGCTGAATAGAGGTCACAACAATTTTACATGCGAATGTTACGCTGGATTAAAAATGGAGAAACTGTTGAATACGAATTTGTGAGATCAGTTTACCAACCTAACCTAACCAAGCAAACTAATTTCGAAACTATATTATCTATTATTAAATTACCATGGAGTACGCCTCACAATGTACTTTATATATTCTGAAAAATGTAGAGATCAGTTCAAAGTCGAACTACAATATATCCTTTATGCATCTATTAATCTTACTTATTACAAAGAGCGAAAAAAAGTAGCAGTTTTTTTGTGCGTGTACATAAAATAAAAAAGGAAATCGAAGTACGGGTAGCCCTTATGCTGTAGAACTATAAACACGTTCCCTAGATATTAGGGAGAGGAGGTAAAATGTCATGGTGTTGCCCTTCGGGCTGGATCTATTTTGGTGAAATTTGTAATGTTGGGAAGGGCAACGAAAAACATAAGGGGAACACTAGCATAGCAGCTGCCAATAGCGCTACTTGAGACCTGCCCAACAAAGAGCGTGAAAATAGTTCCTCCGCGACATGAAGTAGTACTTACGCGTAAAAATATAATCAAAGTAATTGCAAATAAATTCAAGATAAGACTAAGAAAACAGTTAGATATAATGTAATTAATATTCATTATATAAAAATAATATTGATCTTGTAATATTTATTTGTACATATGTAATTTATTAGAAAGAGATACAAAATATATAAAGTACAGCAGCATGATGATTGTTTTCATAACTTGCCACAGGCGTCGCAACGATAGGTAAAGTTGGTTCTTCATGCTTGTGTTTTTCAGTTCAGAGTTTTATATTCACAGCAATTCACAGTGTTAGTGTCAAAGTAAAACTGAAAAACGTGATGTTTGTTATATTCTATATTTATTAATAATAGAAATGGAAGCTGTAAAAATTAAAACTGAATATATACCAAATCAAGAATCATCTCAGGTGAGTTGTTTAAAATAATTTGTGTTTATTTTGAAGTTAAACCACATGTAATACACAGGCGGGCTTGACTTGTGGGTGTTTCTATACTCCTCGTAGCTTTGGCCGCGATACAAAGGGGCGGATCGCGAAGTGTGGTTTTAAATTGAATATAAGTAATTAATATTCTGTTTGTTATTCAATTACGGTTAATATTTTATAAACAATTCAACTTCACCTTTACAATAGTTATTGTATATGAAACATAACCTCACAAACCTTAATACGTCAAAGATTAGGGCTATCTGTGTTTTTATATTTTAATCACTATTCCATTGCATATAAATATTTACTTATTCATAGTTCATATTGGTATTACGTAAGCCATATAAAGAACGACATACATACGTATAGTTTACATCATAATGAAATATGTTGATAGCACTGCGCAGTAATACTGATTTTTTTATTTTACTCTAAATATTTTAAATGCTTCTTGTGTGTAAAAATGTAACATTCTTTTTTTGTTTATACTTTTTCAATGTTATCAACAATATGTAGCACTAAAGGCGAAGTCGCAGTATGTGTAGAGTGCTTGTAATAACATAGATTTTGTAAAAAGTAAACAGACGACAAATCAAATTTGAATTCGCGTGATTTGAAAAGGTGGGGCTCTGGTCGCACCCTTGGTTATGGTTTTCATGGTCAGGGCAGACCCCTCGGATTTTATCTCGGTCCCCTTTAAGTCATTGCACGCCCCGCGATCCGCGCAATAAGCGTAATCACGGTATAGGCGTGTCTCATAGCTGGTTCAACTATCTCGCACATCATTATTATTCTAATAAAGTGATTGAACTTTTGTTAAGACTTTTCTATTGTAACTACCGCGTGTGTAGTCAGACATGTACACAGCCAGAGCCGTACTAAGCTATGTGGGAGCCCTATGTTTAGTGGGCCCTTCTATTTTCGATTTTATACTAATTTTGTTTCATGTTTAATTAATGTTTACTTTTCCGTGGGAGGAATCTCAAATTAATTCATATGTAATCGCAGTTACGCGAGAAGGAGCCCAATAATTTTTATAAGAGATCTAAAGTTCATAATAGATGATAGAGAACAACGGGCGTCTTCAGAAAATTTGACAGAATGTAGTGAAATAAGCACCATTAGTACTAAAATTGATTGAATTGAATAGCATACCGAGGCTGTTCGGAGCCCTTTTTTAGCTCCCACGCGAAGTCTATTGTATCTAGCCGTAATTGAATAATTGAATGTTTGTGGGTCTGTGGTGGACCACCGCCTCCTTTTCGGTACCCCTCAGTGTCGATATACAGTAAGTTCCTTAGTTGTCGCTGCATATGACGTTTCATTTTTTGCTTCTTGTAAAAATCTCGGACACCATTTTATCTGCTATAAATTTGTAAAAGCTTGTATTTAAAATAGTTAAATACTTAATAATCTTGTTTACTGCGCATATTAAAATGAAATAATATCTAGCACAAAACCAACATTATTCTATTTCAATATAAGCTAAAGTAATTCCATATATTTAATGAAACGATAAAATTCATAAAGTTTTTGTCTAAATGAGCCTCAGTCGGGTTGTATGCTTCTAATAAGATAAACTCAAGCTATGAAGATATTTTTAATACATTATATAGTTTCATAAAACCGTTAGAAAAGATAAAATATTGCTACTATAATCTATATTCACTATTAAAATCTTATTCTTTAACTCTGGTTACTAATTTAAATCTTTCCAGTTATAAATGTATTTTTATCCTGATTTTAATTCAAGGGTAAACCTATGATACAAACATCATCAACATCCCTGCTACATGTTTCCAAAAACAATATTAAAAAGTCTCCTGTTGTCCAAAGTGGGCCCCTAATGTAAATTATTGAATACTCTTGAGTTTTTCTTT
This sequence comes from Panorpa germanica, assembly GCA_963678705.1. Lineage (NCBI taxonomy): Eukaryota > Metazoa > Arthropoda > Insecta > Mecoptera > Panorpidae > Panorpa > Panorpa germanica. The sequence continues at coordinate 15,015,074 of OY783215.1, read as the reverse complement.
CTACCACCACTTGAAAAATATATCCGCTAAACCCAGTAACGTCTACTTAAGATTTATCTAACATAACAAAAGTTACCTGTTGCATACATAACTTACCCTATTATACCTATTAGGAATACTTAAAATAATACAAAACCCTTATTCAAATTAAATATAATATGAATAATGTGACATCATTGCTTTTATGTTTTGCGTGTAGATAACACTTTATATTTTTACAAAATTTTGCGTGTGTATTTAACTGTAACAACAGGATTCATCCAACCACAGTTTCAAATATGGCGCGAAATTTAAATTTAAACTTTATAAGAAAAGCATTTGTAAAAGTTAACAAATCAATCAAGAATTATTGAACTTTGAAAAATTATTTCTCCTCGAAATAATATTTTATTATATATTTTTTTTATTAGATTCTGTATGTTTAAAAATTCTACAAAAATTATTAAATTGTACTGCAATTGTTATAAATAGAATTAATTATTTTTGGTCATATAGAACAATAGTTTTCTTGAGAAAATGCTTTAGTTTTCATTGAAAGACTGCATTTTTTGATTGTTGGTCCTTTGGAAAGTTGAACTGTTGAGAGAAATATATTCTTCCCGAACCAATACCAACAAAAAGTAATAATCTACACTAAATTAATTATACTATTATAAGAAAAGAATTAAATTAATAAAACATAGTTTTGTATGTTTAACGAAGAAGACAAATTCTGAAATTATAATTGCGTTTGTAAGTAGTCCCTTATTTTTCATGCATCAGGAGTTCAAGCCCTACCCCCTTGCACTGCTAGCTGCTTCCTGCAACAAGATTGGTAGTGCAAGCTCAGTGCAGTCTGTAAACACCCAGAACAACAAATTGCACCCACAGTTACTGACACAGAATGTCAATTTTCAAGGTCATTATTTTAATAGGTGTCTAATTCCCCTTTCTGTTTTAGAAATATCTTTTTGTTTTTCGTTACTAGTTTCAATCACCCCTTTATTTACTACCCTTTTGTTGTGTCTTCTATCTGTTTTGTTTTTGAATGTGTATTTCTCTATTTCGAATGTGTTCCTACAAACATGGTTTATTGCCAATTCAATTGTTATTTTGTATGTTATTATTGTAGGCATAAGCTTTTTAATGTAATATTGCTAAGAGAATATATATATATATATATAAAAAAGGTATTCCACTTCACGTTCTAACATCATCCGAGGATTTTTCGCCATCTACGCAGATGCTGTCTTTGGCGCAACTGCAGCCCCAGGACGTGCAGGTGTCTGCAAGATCATCAGAGAACGAGGACACATCGTCTGCTCTGATGCAGCACCTTCAGTCGCAGGGGCTGCAGGTGTGCAGTCAAATTTTAATTTTATTATATAGACTAAAACTTTAACAAAAATATATATGTATTATTTCAATAATTCATCCGATCATATTGCATTTTATTATACTTCATCATTTAAAACATTACACCTAGAATAACAATTAATATATATAAACATTAAGAAATTAAAAACTATTTTTGAAAGAAACTTTTTGTGAAATTGAAATACTTGATGAATTGAGATTATTAACATTACAAACAGATCGACTTTTTTAATATTATATTACTGTTTCCAAATGAAACAATATTCGTTTTGATAATAATTTTATAGGAATATATTATTTAAAATTATATTAATCTATCTATTTTATAGGCTAGTGAGATAAACGCAGCAATGATGGCAACTTCCCAATCGCAAGGACAACCCCAAGCGACAAGTCAGGCACAAACTCAGCAGCAGATGCCACAGGTACAAATGAATTATTTTTTATAAAATCAATAAATAAAAAATCTTCTTTCTATTTTAATTATATTGTTTTATTTTAGACCATTACTTTGCAACAATTGTCGAATTTTTTCCCTGGTGGTCTTGGAACAATTGCAGAAGCTCAAAATGCTCAAGCTGGAAATCTTAAAACATTCGTCACTCCACAAGGACAGCAGGTTTTATCATTACAATCCATGCCACATCAATTTATCCAGGTATGTACCCTTAATAACACAAACATAAGATTGATTTCTATACCGTAATATAATTATATTGTAATACATTATAGGGCGGACAGCTAGTTTCTGGTGGTCAAAATTTAGCTTACAATGTGGTCCAGCCAATGCAAACTGTCACAATTGATGGACAAGAAGCTCTCTACATACCAGCTTCAATGACAAATGGATCACAAGTGCGTAGAATATTTGCTTAAATATATTTGAAATATTAATATGATAACATTGAACATAATATCATTATATGTTTTTTTTATAGACTGTCAGTATTAATGGCCAACATCATATCCTTACACCTTCAGGTCAATTAATTAGAGGTCCTACTGGTGTTTTACCAGCAAACGTGTTGCAAAACATGGGAGGTCAAACTGTTCAGTTACCAAATGGTAAGATAAAAATACTTAAGTTGGGTTTTATATACGTTCAATCTGTTCTATTTGGTGCTAGTTTGTGTCAGGCCTTTTCCCTATTCATCTAAACTTCATACTGCATTTTATTGTTCCAATTCATTGGGGTTTACGTTTTTCACTCGTACTAAAAATAATCGTGGTGATCTTAAAAATGTACCGTAACTATAAAGATATCCTTATTATGTATGTTTTCTATGTTCAACTATTGGTGTCTTTCTCGTTTTTTTTTTTGTAAATATGGGTTCAAACTTTTTATATCATTTGCTCATGAATATGAAAGCCGGTTTTTTCCAAGCTTGCACTAACCCTCATGTAACTAACATCCAGCATTTAATATTTTTATACAACAGCATCTAACCCCGCTACAATAACGATTCCTGGCACCAACATACAAATCCCAATCAGTGCTGCGAATTTGTCAGGGTCGCAGGGAATTACCATTCATCCTGGTACAAGTATAACTATACCAAATCCTAATAATGGAAATGCGCAACAAAATAACGCAAATACCATTACCATACCTGGTACAAATATACAAATTCCAAATCCCACCAGCCCACAAGGGAATGTAAAGGATGTGAAATTGGAAAATTCAGGTATGCGGGAGTGATGCACTATCTTACAAATTATTTATTAAGTTAGATACTCAATTAGTAATCAATCTAACATATAACAAAGGTGATGAGAAAATTTATGAAGTTTAAAGTTATAAATAATGTTTTGAGATAAGATTTAGAGTAAATGACTTTATCAATATCTGAAATATCGTCAACTAATAAACATTCTAATCACCTTAGTATGATTGTATGCTTAACACATATAATAAATATGGAATGCATTTTTACTTGGTTTACTATATTATATAGTGCTGCTTTTTATTTAAAGGCTCCCTGTTTCATATCATTATGCTTTTATTTGCTTTTGAATTTTTTTGCTTTTTAAATCCAAGATATGTTCATTTATACGCAATAAATTTAAACATTGTGATAGTTAAACAGAATAAGTTGGTGATAGTTCTTCTATATTCAATATTTTAGGACACAATGTATCTGTACGATCTCCAATGCCCCAAGTTGTACAGTTCGCTAATACTATGACGCAAAGTGTTCCTGTTCAAGTACCAGTTAGTGGACCAAATGGACAGACCATTCTTCAAACCATTCATTTTCCAATTCAGGCATTTGGCTCAATTCCTGGAATTCAAATGCAACCCCAAGTGCAAATTATACCACAACTTCCACAGGTAATAATAACTTGTATTATTTTATTTTATGTACCTTAGGGAATATAACTATAATGTAATTACTTTTAATATACTAGACTCAACAACTTGCAAGTTTTATAACACCCAACGGTCAAATACAACAAGTACAACTGACTTCATTAGCTGGGCTCCAATCGCAAGGAAATCAACCACAAAATGTAATTGTTCAGCCGTCAAGTGGCAGCATAGCTAATACATCTTGTTCTTGGACTACAGCAACTGTACCGACGTCTACTGTTCAAGTAATTAAAACATTAATTAATATAATTACTTGTGTTGTATGTGTTATATTTTCTAAGACCTAATTCTTTCTTCACAGTCCGTATCATCTCCAGGTACAATGTCAACCGATTCACAGACTGCAAACTTATTACATAGTGGACAACAACCAATCACGTTAACTGGCCCTTCTGGTCAACAATTAACAGTAATTCCTGCGAATGGACTAAATCTTGGACAACTTCGATCGGGTGCAAATATTATACAGGTAAAGTATTAATTACTTAATAAATTAACAAATTTAAATAAATGAAATTAGAAATTAATTATTATTATTTTTAGATGCCTGGATTATCTGGTCTCCAATCAATTCCAATTCAAAATATTCCTGGAATAGGAAATGTTCAAGTGATACCAGCAAGTGCGTTAGGAGTAAGTGGGCAAGCTCAATTAGGTTTGACCCCAATTCAAACGATCAGCAGCCAACCTGCCACACAACAACAAGCACAACAACAAATGCAAACAGAACTAAAGCCACAATTGATAGGTATATTTAAAACAATAACTTTTCCTTAATAATTAAATTTCTTGTTTAAATGTATTCTATACTAATATTGGTAATTATAATTTAAGGTCAACAAATTCAGCAAGATCCCAATGACCCAAATAAATGGCAACTGATAAACACTGTACCTGTTTCCCAATCTACTGGTACTGTAATTGGAGCTATGTCACCTCAAAGCCCTGGTGGAACAAATACTATTACAATTCAAGATTCATCTGATAATGCTCCTAAAACTAGAGTGCGCCGGGTTGCATGCACATGTCCTAATTGTACGGAAGGCGAAAGGTAAATTGAATTTTGTTTAACAGTAGTTTTTTTTTAATTGTTATATATTTTAATAGAAATAATAATCAGACATTATACTTTTTAACATGGAAATTGCAGACATACTGACCGGAAGAAACAACATATTTGTCACATACCGGGTTGTAAGAAAGTTTACGGTAAAACTTCTCATTTAAGGGCGCATTTAAGATGGCATACTGGCGAACGACCTTTTGTATGTTCTTGGTTGCTCTGTGGAAGAAGGTTTGTTCACATTTTTTCTCTTATGTAAAAGAATATGCTTTTGATTTAATTTTGTTCTAATTACTTTATCTTACAAGTATCTCATTAATATTTCAGATTCACTCGATCTGATGAATTACAACGACATCGGCGAACACATACTGGAGAAAAAAGGTTCCAGTGTTCTGAATGTAATAAAAAGTTTATGCGAAGCGATCACCTCTCTAAACATATCAAGACTCATCAGAAACAAAGGATAACGGTAAGTTGAACAGTTTTCGCGATGTTAATATTAGATTATATTTTATTTATATTATTTATTTATTAAATTTTATGCATTTATTTTATATTATTATTTATCAAAAACTTATTTTAATTATTAACAATATTATAAAGATGGGTATGATGGAAGAAGAGTCACAAGGTGACGCAGATAATCCTACCGAAAATCTCGACGAACTGCAAATTAGGAAGGAACAAATTTGGATCAGCGATCCGCAGCAACCACAAGCTATTTCGATCAAACAAATACACTACTCTCAGGTTTGTTTTATTTTCGTTCATCTTTAAAAATGATTCTTAATTTCAAGAGAGGAATACTCAATGAATCACATTTCACCCTATAAGCAAGTGTAATTAGTGATACAAAGAGAGTTGTTAACGATATTATCCTGAACATATGCGTAAACATTAGTCAGACTTCGTTAGTTACTTTTGCCATAATTTCCAAAGAAGATCGCCATTTTGATTCAGTTCGCCAATTTTCATATACATATTGAAAAGGTGCGCAAAAAATATGTTTATACAAGATGATCGATGTATTTTAGATGAAATCGTTTACGTAACAGGTTACTTTGTTATATTAGATAAACCTCAAATACATGTAACTTTGTTGAATATGAAGATAATGTATCTAAATGCTATTAAAATTAAAATTTTGACGATTTTTTTAATTTCTTTTTTAGTTTATAAATATTTAGTGATGTAGATAAACCATCTTTAACTTTATCATAAAAATGTTTAAATGAAAGTTGTGGAACATAAAAGGGCCGTCTGAGCTTATGTATCATTTGTCTACGCACTTTGAAGATATGGACGGAATTGTTGCCATGTATGTGCACCCATCGGCGTTGAGCAACAAATTAAGAGCAAGACTCTTATAACATCCAAGACAATGGTGCAACAATTCGCATCCATTATTTATTAAGAATCATTACAACTTTTTTTTTTGTTCTTTTTTTTATATGACTATGTATCATTATACTTTCTGAATTTAACAGATAATACTCTTCAGATTTTTTAAATGCAGTAATATTTTTAATTTATTTTGTTATAGGAGGCTGCTACTTCTACGCAATCAATGTCATCAGACAGCGCAGATAGTTCAGACGAGAAAATGATGATCACCATCCAAACTGAATCAGATCCAACAGAACTCGGTGTGGAGTCTAACTAGCCCATAATTGTCAGTGCTCCAGATCAATGGAACACTAATTTTGATAACATCATAATGACGTTTGAGTTATAACTCGGTTTTAATTTTTAACACATAAAATAAATGAAGTGCTCGTGAAAATAAATCAATAATATTGATAAGGAAAACAGTAAAATACATATGTATTACATGTTAAGAATAGTATCAAAGAAACTTTTCGATTCAGATGAGTGGATTAAAAAACAAGGTAGTGTTCTTTTAAAGAAAATGTATTTGAACTAAAAAAAATGTGTTAGCTTATTTTCTCGTGCTTTGTTTTAACTTATTAAATTTTATGAAGTTAGTAAATATGTTTAGTGTTTCCAAATAGTGCTAAAGTGTATATATTGTTAAAGTTTATAGCTATTAAACAAATCTATAGAATATATATATTTTTACAAAACAAAATTGTCATTTATAATAATTATAAAACATATAGTATTAATATTGCATAAATAAAAATATTTATTATATATATTTTGTTTTGCCAGTTTATACTATGATGTAAATCACAGAATTTCCAAATTTCGCTTATTTTAGTAAATGTAACTTACTAGATTTCATAGGATTTACACGTAGTTTTTCATGCCGGAAAACCGACGTCGGTTGTAAATATTTCGAAGAAAAGTTGCAGCCAAATTTAAGTCGTTTAGACGTACCTTTTAGAACTTCCAAATGAGTTTTTAAGAAAACAATCAAAAATTTACTATCAAGTACTTATACAATTAATTAAATGTATGTGTACAATTAATAATAACTAATAATTATTATTTTTGTACGCAATTTGTCTAAAATAAATATTTAAAATCTATTTACAATAAAGAATTCATATCTTTGGTAAAAAGCGATGTCAAAAAATAGCGAGGAAATCTCCGAGTAAAAAACTATGTGTAAATGCAGTATTAGAGTACAAATTATCCCGACTGCTATTTTTAAGATGTCTTCTTTACCAAGTTTAATTAAGTCTGATCTAGATCATAGAAAAATGGTTAAATAGATAAAAATACTGTATTTTTACTAAATGAATAAAACATTTCATTAAATGTTAAACATAAGTCTAAAGTGTCACTGCAGGCAAGACTGTCTTTAGGTCCAAATTGGTTTTCTCGCACAAAGAGCACCACAAAAAGTACTCTGATCACTAGACCTGTGTTTACGACCGTGGGTTGAGCAAACATAAACAACGCTGAAAATCTTATCTAACCGAAGATTGTGCAGAAATGTTTTCCTCAGCATTGCAGTCAGTCAGTGATGGATTTATAGGCATAGGGCCACGAGCTGCGGGCCTAATGGCGACAAAATTTTAAAGGTGACTATAATTCAAAATCGAATAGATTTTTCGTCGACTGGGAAAACAAATTTTAGAGCTTGCTCTATCGCTTTTAAAATTCAAGAATGCAAATATTTCTATTCTTCAATTATTTAAATTTTTCTTCATTTCAGTTCAGAAAAAATAGCATTGGAGTAAGAATAAAAGTAGGAAATCTATTAGTTATTTAGTAGGTAATATTTCCAGGTAGTATTGTAAGTATTTAAACAAACTTTGAATCGTAATTAAAAATTTCAGGTTTTAACAGGGTCAGTTTAAAATTGAATACGTCTGAGATTGAATAAGGCTTAAACTACATTTGTACTTAAATCCGTTTTTTATGCAGTGTACGCCTAATCTTAACACAGACATTATTTTCAAGGATTAGTTATGTTTAGTATTTCTATAAATATCTTATCATTTTATAGCAAGGAGACATCAAAATTACCGTTTATTTCTACATCAATAGACAAGAGAAGAGCAAAACATTTTATCCAGTGCAAATTTGTTATTGATCACATTCTATCTAGTGTATAACTTGATACTTAAGAGAAACAATGCCATGTTTGCAGCTACTTGCAGACGACCATGTCCAATATACAAACAAATAAAAAAGTTACCTGCTATGTCTATAAACCAATAGGAACACCTCCTATAAACTATTATAGCTTGGTCCGAATTAATCCATGTGAAAAGTAAAATTAATACCAAACAATCAGATCTAAAGTAATAAAATATTTTTTGTAATAAAACTTTAACGTTTTATTTTATAAACATTTTCCCATTAAAATTTTTGACTTCATATAAATGAATTTAAAATTGGTGTGTATGTGACTGGAAAGAATAGAATTCCCAGGTAGAACCTACAGAAAAAAGTACAAATTCCAAATAAATTTACAATTGAATTAAGCATGAGATACACATCTTTTCAGAAAATCAATGACCTCGATTAATGCGACGCTGCCACGAATGACTCACAGGGATTTTCCGTTATAGAGAAAAGGTTGTCGACCCTTGGCGAAATAATATATCTTTTTAACCAATTTATAGAAAAAATAGAAAATATATGTATTGACATGTATGTTTTAGCAATTAAAAGTGACCCCTAAAGGTTGTGATCAGTGACCTGGATCAGTTATCAGCAATGATAGAAAAATGTGATTATTGATATTATTTTTAAGTAATCATAAAAAAAATTTTATATTTCAAGTATTTCTTTAAAAGAACATTTAATGTACTTTTGATATATTTGGGTCGATATAAATCATTTAATTTCTACATAGTTCATAAACATGAGAAATGAAAAATCTTATTTGTTTATCAAAAAAAATATTTATTCAGCTCCGGGTTATAATATTGCAGTTCTTTCGTTCTCTCCCCATCTTCCTCCCAAAAGCGAGTATTTTAATATGTACATACAATCATGACAATACACATTCCACTGTAGCCTTTTAACATTAATGAAACTTTGAATTGAAAATAATATTTAAATACATGTTTTACATAAATGGAATAAGCAAAATGGGCTTTGATCTTATATAACTTATATAACAATAATTAATATTTTATATATTAAAAAATAAGTATTAAAAAAAAGTTGATAATTTATTTAAAACTATAACATAACGTACAAAATGTTTATCGAATCTTAATTAACTTTTAAAAATGTTTATCAAAACCCGACTGTTCTCAACAAAATTATAAGTTATAAGCAGAATAAATATAAACTTTTATTTAAAATTTCTCCTCTAGTAAACCATGCTTGAAGAACATCAAGACCGGAACTTGACCATCATCAACGTCGCGGTATTCCATAAGTGCTACCATACCATCACAATCCATTGACTCGCCAGTGAAGAATTGGAGTTCTTTAAATCTTCCAAGAATGTCTTTCATAACTTTATTCATATTTGATTTGAATACATCAACTTGATCTGGAGCAGTTTCTTCTAGCTTGGCAACCAATCTGAAATAAAATAACACAAAATTAATCTCTTAGAAAAGAAAATATTTTTTAAAAAGGTCTACAAAATATCTTTGTCTGGTCTTTGTAGTCGTTCAAATTTTATGAATTTGGACGTGAATTATAAACCATAATTCTCTAGCATGACTTGCTCCTCACACTGTAATTTCCTATACAGTGCAGGTATTATAGCATGCAAAGGTCATTCACTATTAAATTATTATTGTATAAAACTAATTCTTGCTCTTTACTTAGAAAATAAATCTATTGATCGCACTATTAACACTTAAACATTCACAGTTCATATTTAGAGGAACTTACTTTTTCATGTAATCCTTGAGGTATGCAGTGTAAGATTTCTTATCATGAAAAGCGTAGGTTTCACAGAGTCTATGGTTTAGAACAACATCTACTCCAGATTCAGTTGCTGATTCGGTACCTTCATCAGCTTCTTCTGCAGAGGGATTAGAACCAGCAAGTTCAATATCTCCAAGAGAACGAGAAACTAATTTTCCGGTCACTTCATATAAAACTTGATCGACAAGTTTCATTTTGTACGTGTCTGAGAACATCTCATCGCCTGAAAAACGTATATTAATTAATGACTCATCAATTCATTTCATAAAGAAGTACATTTGACACATAAAACTTTCTAACCTAACATATGCTGACTCTTAAAATAAAATTTTCAGTAATTAATGCGTATATTTACATTTACTCTTTACATTTTTGCTACATAAATCTGGGAAAAGAAGCAGTAAAAATGCTTAATTGGTATGATACCTAGATTTATAAATAGCATTGTTATAACCATCAAAATCATATCTCAGTTTTCATTGAAATAATTTTATATTGTGTAAAAATAATGTTATAATAAAAAAATACATAATAATATGAATAATTCTTACCGGTAATAATGTCTTTGTAGATCCTCATTTTAGAAGATGGAGAAAGATTTCAACTACAAAAATAACACACGCTACACACGACTCCTCTACAACTTGGCGTAAAACGTAAAGAAAGAACTTTGCATTAATATGGCTCTCGACGGTGTCTCATATCCCCACCATGGTAAAAATCCCCACTATTTACTGCAGAAGGATATGCATTTTCCCCGGTATATTTGAATTTAAAATTTTGATCAATTATAAATATCTATTTTTTACATTAAAAAAAAAATTTATTCTATAAATATAATTAATATCGTGTTAAAATTTATATTCTCTTTTGTAATATTTACATTTTATATTATTTAATACAAATTAAAAACAAATTGTGACACATTTTACATTTGCCCCATGAACAGTTATGCCAACCTTGTAATATGGTAATGCCAACGATTTGCTTTTGTTCAATTTTGATAGATTCCGGCATTCCGGATTCTGTTTAATTCATCTCATTGTTAATCTGTCAAATTCTTTTCTGTTTCTAGTATTGAGATTTACATATGTTATTCGATCTGTAACTTAAAGCAATTGCTTTTTATGTATACCGGCTAAAGAAATCCATATTTCTATTCACTTTCATTGGTACTTGTCATATTATCTGTGCTTGTCATCTTATGTAATTGTAATCAATTAAGTTTAGTTGGATCAATTATTGCCAGTAATAAATCTTTAATCTGGTGAATCAGTGACTTTGTCTCATTTAGATTTTTACTTTTACTATTTGACAATTTTTAACTGTTTCAACTATTTCAAAATAATTAATTTCTTAATTAATTAAAATGGCAAGCTCAGATTTTGATCATATTTGTACAATAAAGGCCAATGATTTAATACCGGTACATAAGTACAAATCTAACAAGACCGGCCTTACAATTGTCATCGCTGAAATAGAAGGACCTGTAGTTAATGGATTTTTTTGCCTTGGTAAGACCCCATATTTTTATACAAATAGAAGCTAATCCTTGTTTTTTTCAAACAAAAATGTATTCTGTTGTCAATAGCTACGGAGGCACATGATGATGATGGTTTGCCACACACACTTGAGCATTTGGTATTTCTGGGCTCCGAAAAATATCCTTATAAAGGAACACTTGATCTTTTAGCGAACCGTTGCTTAGCTTCTGGCACAAATGCATGGACAGGTAAATTATATAAAGTAAGGTGATCTGCCCTTATAGAACTTATTATATAATAAATTTGCTTCAGATGTTGATCATACATGCTACACTATTACAACTGCAGGAAGTGGAGGATTTTTAGCGTTATTACCAGTATATCTCGATCATGTACTTTATCCAACATTATCTGTACGTTTATAAATAGTATATGTGTTTACATTTTTAAGAGACCTTCGATAATAAAGGTTTGGTTTAGGACTGCGGGTTTGTTACGGAAGTTCATCATATTTCTGGTGACGGAACAGATGGAGGTGTTGTTTACTGTGAAATGCAAGGTCGTGAAAATACTGGTGAATCCCGCGCTCATCGGGAACTATTTAGAGCTATGTATCCTTCCAGTGGGTACTCTAGTGAAACAGGGGGAATTATGAAAAATTTACGGGAAAGTACAAACAATACGAAGGTATGATATATAAAGTAAATATATATATGTAGTGCGAATAAGTTTCATATAAGTTCTATAATTCGTAGGTGCGTAATTATCACGCCGAATTTTATCGTCCCGAAAACTTGACTGTTATTATATCTGGCAATGTCAAACCTGATGAAGTTTTTCAAGCCTTGAAGCCAATAGAGAAACGGATATTGCAAAATGTAGGTATACTGTATACTGAAGTATTTTGCATTTTCAAATTACTTGTATATTACCTTTGTTAGAGGAATGAAACACCCTTCGCTCGACCATGGCAAACTCCTGTTGCTCCAATTCCTACTTCTCGAGACATTAAAGTGCTGTATCCTAGTGACGAAGAGGATGCTGGATTTGTTTATGTTGGGATGAGGGGTCCACCTTGTGCTGAACAGAAAGTTGTTACTGCATGTGCTTCTCTTCTACGGTAATTTTATAATCATTTTATTCTATTTTTTATCCTTACATTTTAATAATATTTTGTATTTTAATATTGTAGATATCTAACTGATACTGCTGTTAGTCCTTTACAAAGAGAATTTGTCGAAATTGATGATGCTATGGCCAGCTCGGTAAAATTAAGATTTTGTATGGGTTAATACATTTTCTTATGATTCCAAATAATATTTAAATTAATTTCGTATAGGTTTCTTTTAACATAGCAGAAAATTTGGAAACAGTTTTATATATATCATTTGAGAATGTTCCAACTGAGAAGATCGACGTTGTTTCTGAGAAATTAAAAACTGTGTTAACCAATATTTCCAATGGTAAAGGATTTATTATATAAAATGTTTATACGTTAATATTTTAGATATATGTTTTTATAATACTTTTATAATTTTAGGTACAGAGAAAATAGATATGTCACGCATGTCGACAATTTTGGAGAAACATGCTTTGGAAACTTTAACATCTTTAGAAAATTCACCACATGATAGTATTGCTTTTATGTTGATTGGCGATGTTCTTTACGGTAACAGCATAGATGATGTAAGTCTTCAGTTTTTGTTTGTTTTATCTGCATATTTAACTTTCTATTGAGCATATGTATTTTACAGTTGGATCATCGTTTAAATTCTCCTAGAGACGTTAAAGGATTATTGGCTGAGCCTGCTCAATATTGGATTGATTTGTTAAATAAATATATCTTAAAAACCTCGTGGATTGTAGTGCGTGCTGTACCCAGTATAAAAGAACAAACAGAGATGGCTGAGCAAGAAAAACTACGAATCGAAAATCAGGTATAGAAACTTGGCTTATATTTTGTGCATCGTATTCACAAAATCATTTTTCATCATTCATCATTTTTAATGAGTTATTCTGTTTAGAAAACAACTCTTGGAAAAGATGGTCTCTCTACCAAAGAAAAGATTTTGCAAGAAGCTATGGTTGAGAACGAGGTAAGCTATTAATATATGGACTTTTAATAAATTGTTTTTTTTCCATCTGATCCAATTTTTCTGTTTCATTTTAGAAATCTCCACCATGCGAAATGCTTACAAGTATTCCTGTACCAGGCTTGGATGGAATATCTTTTCACAAAATTTCCAGTTGGCAAAATAATTTTAACGGATCTGACATGTTGGAGAAATTAGGAGTTGATTTAAGTGTTATTCCAGTACATGCAAGAGTACATAATGTTAAAACTAATTTTGTTTATGTAAGTTAAAAAAAATGACTATATTTTCTATTTCAGAAGAAATATTAATAAAACTTTAATTTAGATGTTTGCTACTATGGATAGTTCATCATTGGATGCCAAAAGTAGAAAATATTTGCCTTTGCTTCTGGAATTATTATTAGAGTCCCCAGTGAACATTAATGGGAAACTTCTACCTTATGAAGAGGTACTGAATCAAAATATTACTTTTTAATTTTGTACCAATTAAATTAATGTCATATTTGTAAAAATATATAGGTCGTAGCTTTGTTGGAACGCGATACTATAACGAATGCAGCTCGCGTTGGCTTAGATGCTACTTCACGTTTCACCTGTGGACCATTCTCTAATACTGTGAATCTGTTTATTCACGTAAGAATAATGGATTTATAATTTATAAAGATTTAGATAAAGAAGAAAAAAAATGACAAAAATATATTTTTTCTTACGATAGGTTGAGCTGAATAAATATAAGATTGGTGCACAATGGATGCTTGATTTACTTCACAATTCACAATTTACTGTTGAAAGAGTACGAGTTATTGCAAATAAACTCATTAATGATGTTGCTAATTCTAGAAAGAAGGGAAACAAAGTTGTTGGAGAATTGCGAAAGGCTTTGGCTTATAAGAAAGGTATAATGTTCAAAATTATACCTTCAAAATGAATTGTTAGTTGATACAATTATTTTATTTTTATTTCCAGATAGCAATGTACAAGCTTGCAGTATGTTACATCAGCTACAGTTCTTAACGCAGCTATTAAAAACGCTGAACGAGTCACCGAACTCCGTATTAGAAGATCTTGAAAAAGTGCGACGCATTCTTGTTGAACCCAAAAATTTAGCGTTGCATTTGGCTGCTGATTGGGCAAAACTGCAAGAAAAGTGGGAAAAGGAAAATACTACCGAATCGATCATGAGTGTTTGGAAAAATATTGTTAAAGAAGATTTCTTGTTGGAGTCTAAAGAGTAATTATTATTGATAGACAATATATATATATATATTGAATGTAGTTACAACATATCATTTTATCGTTTTTTTATAACATTTTTGATAGGTTGTCTGTGACCTTTGATTCTGTTTTGATGAATCATAATAATGGTGGTTGTATTGTTGGATTGGGGGCTATTGAATCATGTTTCATGATACAAACTGCCCCATGTCTTGACGATTTTAATCATCCTGATCTTGCTCCTCTGATGTTGTATTTACAGTATCTTACGCAGTTAGAGGTTCGTTCACTTTTTTTATAACTTATAAATATTTGAGTATGAAAAAATGTAAATATTGTAAGTTAATAAATATTTGTAGGGTCCAATGTGGAGACAAATTAGAGGACAAGGGCTTGCTTATGGATTTAGTATAATACCAAAACCTAACGAAGGAGTTATTATGTTAGCTCTCTATCGTGCAACAAATCCTTTGTTGGCTTATAAGGAATCTAAAAACATTGTGGTATGTTTGTCTGAAACATATTGTGCGTTTTTAAATATAACATGTAATAACATGTTTATTTTGTAGGAAAGTCAGATTGCTTCATCGCATTGGGATGAGACATTACTTCAATCTGCACGGTCTTCTCTAATATTTGAAATTATTGAAAGAGTTAAAAGTATTGGAGACATAGTAACCCAAAGTTTACTTACAGCATTTAAGGGAGTGTCTAAAGACTACAATAAGTAAATGTTACGCGTTTGTTATAATTTTTTCTATGCTTTTTTTCTTTAACGAAGTTGTTATTTTTAGGCGTTTAGTTGTTGCTGTTGGAAATGTAACGAAAGATGATTTGAATCGAGTGGGAAATCTTTGGTTAGCTCCTTTATTCGACCACAAAAAAGCTTTAGCATCTATAGTTTGCCCCCCTGAGAGAGCTCTTGAGCTGCAAGAAGGATTTAAGCAGTATGTATTACTAATATTCTTAGCTATAAAAATCATAATACAACATTCATTATGATATAATTATTGTTTTAGAATGGGACATGAACTTACTGTCAGCCTAACATTAGATGATAGTATCCTGGCAAAATAAATGATTACTAAAACCTACTGGTGATATTAACTGCCATAGACCTCAGAATTTTTATATTTTCTTAATTTTTTAAATAAAAGATCTGCTTTTATTTGTTTGCTTTTATAATGAAATATTATACCTAATATATAACATATTTTCTACAACTTTGTAATAAATATAATTTTAATTACATGTATCTTAAAACACTATGCAAGCATTCGTTATTTATGTAATCTAATCTACTCGATAACCAGAATTACGTATAAATAAATTTATCTAGATTAATAAAGTAAAATATAAAAATTATAAACATAAAAGTAAATTTATATTTTCTGACGTCAATTGAGGTTTTTATGCAAAATGTTTTAATGTTACAAATTAAATTAATATAGTAGTAAAAGATTTTACAGATCTTGCATTTATTTAATGGTAATATAATGAAACGTAATGTTATATAAAAAATATTAAATAAAGTAAAATAATACATGAGTTTACGTTTTGAGTTTAGCGGATCACGATTAATTACTATTATTATATATATTAATTGTGTGTGCCTTTCGGCTTTACAATCTACAGTATTATATTTCTAATACATTTCATTCCTATATACATTCAAACTTAAAACTAAACTTAAAATATTCTAGACTTTTACTACTTCCAAAAGTGCTTTCTGCTTCTTCTTCTTTTGACCCTCTCTATTATTCTCCATCAGCTTATTTATTCTCCTGTTTTTCCTTTCCTTCTTACTATTTCCGCCATCCACCTCTTTCCTTCACTGCCTCCCTTTAATAGCTGGCCAATATTCCTTTTCCTTACACTCAAACTTAATGTGCTCCAGTGTTTCGTCCTCCGCTCCACACATTCTACACTTTCTTTCCTCACTCTTTTCCCAGTATCTGTTTCCTTTTTCCTCATTTCCCAATCTAAACCTTGCTGTTCTTCTTATGTGTTTTATGTCTTTTTCTATAAGGTACTGAGGTACATTATTTTCCCATAACCTCTTATATCTTTGATTAATTACTACCATATACTAATTTAATTTCAATTACATACTCTAAGCAGAACTTGGTATATTTAATTTCAAATACAATATTGTATAACAGAATTTAAAAATAAATTAAATAAATTTTAGATCAGAAAAAGTATGAATCTTTTCCAAACCAAGAAGAATTCTTTACTTAATTTTTAAGGGGCTTGTGTCCTCATTTTTTAGTGGTCGATTTTTCAATTGTTGATTGAAATTGATGTTAATAAATGTGTATTGGTGTGTCTGTTTTATTAAATATTTAAATATTGACGGAGATATAGCAATTAAAAGTTTGAATTGTAGTTTTAGCGCTAGAAATGGTCGGCCATATTTGTATGACGTGAAATGCATTTTAACGTTAGTTATTTGTTGAGTAGGTCTGTGCTGTGGTAATGTTCTGTAGCTGTTGGTAGTCAAATATTCAAGTCATGTCAAAGAATAATAAGTTTTTATTTTATTTAACCCTGCTAAAGCAGACATAATATTGAAATTTGATTGTTCCTTGAAATAGCTGTAAATAATATTTGATATATAAATACATATAGCAGAGATTTATGATCTGTAAGGTTGGTAACCTTACACAAGGATTGTGATGTCACATGCACTTGGAATGTGTACAACGTTGAATCCCTTTAATAATTAATTGTTAATATCTCTTAACATAAGGAGTTGTTAAAAAAATAATTGAACATTTGAGGTTCTAGTAACCCACTTTATCAATATATAGTAGACTTTTATAGAAATTAAGACATAGGACACAAGCCCATTGTCTATAAACATATTTTGCAAATTGTTGATTACTTAAAAATGATAATTAATTTATTATAATTAATTACTTCCGAACTCTTTTCTTTACTAATTATTTGTTTTTAATAATTAGCAGTGCTTGGTACTACATATGTCACGAACTTAAAAATTTCCGAATAATGTTATTTGGGTTGCATTCTCCCCTGGCGCAATACAACTGAGTGTTTTATGTTACTAACTTGAAAATTTCCGAACAATGTTATTTAGATTGCATATCTTCTGGCGCAATAAAACTGATATGCCATCTGTTACAAATAAATAAGTGTATATATTTTACATAATTGGAAAATTCCTCATTGACATATTTCTTAACAAGATTATCATCTTCTTTCGTTGAAAAAATGAAAGAAAGAAATGTTTCTTAAGATTAAACCGGGTCCGGCTCGGGCACCTCAAAACACCTTGTGATTTTGACTTCCACGTGTCAATATGATTAAAAATATAATCGATGAATTGTAATCATTAAATTTCACGGTTCAAGGACAAATAGTAATAAATAATAGAAATTTGCTTATCGTTCTCCTCTTATCTTTGTTTTCTTTCTGTTATCATTATCTGCATAATTAATCCAAATTTGCGTTTCGCGTTTATCTCCCAGATCTTAATATTTAACGTAGCGTTTCTCAAATAGTTATTACAATTTTAATAAATTACGGTAATTTCAATTAGCAATTGCATTATGTATATGCTATATATGAAGTAATTATAACCCCCTAAACACAGCTACGTGTATTTAAGGTTTATCTAACATAACAATAGTAACCTTTTTCGTAAACGGGTTTGCCTAATATACAACGTTTTGTGATCTACTTTGTTGCTTTTTCAAAAATTAATATACTCATAAAACTTTTCAGGAATACCTTTTTAAGGATTATGAAATCTTAAGAAGTCTCTTTTATCAGTTATTAAATAATAAAATAAGATTGTTTTAAGTTAAATATTACTAGGTTTAGTTTAAGTAAATTTTACATGAATGTAAGGTAACATCCATGTTTTCTGTTTTGCGGTAAATGAACAGTTATTGTTTATTAATTTGTTTTACTCTAATTAATAATGAATTTTCATGAAAAGTCTTCAAACACAGACAACTATCAATTAAGCTTAAAAGTTATAAAAAATAAATTCCTACTCTCTTCTCTTCTATAAATTACCATAGTGTGTAAAAGAGATGCATAAACAAGTGCCAGTGATACGGTCGTACAACCCATGAAGTTTTATATTGTGAAATTGTGAGCAAAGAAAAATGAAACCGATTACTTATTAGTCTGCAGTTGTCATAATAAAACCAATATACTTATGTTAACCTCAATAAAGATTAAAAAGAAACATCCCTTAAAAATAAGTTCGCAAGTTAATTCTTTTGTAGTTTATATGCCTGTTGCTTCAATTAAAGTTGAGAAACTTTGTCTATTTCACTAAAATAAATTCCGCAAAGGTGAATGCCATCTAAAGTCAGTAGGTTACTTGGCTGTTAAATAGGCCATCTTGTACAGGTGATACTAACACGTTGAGCATCGCGCGGCACAAATCAACAAATGCAGATGGGAAACTCCATCTTGCAGAACACATTTTCTCTCTCTTTGTTTCACCTTCTGATTGATTCCTCCGGTTCTGCTGGGCTCCGTGGCTTTGTTTTCAGCTCTGCAGTACGGCCAAGTCAGTCTGCACTCGCGTTTTGAATTCGTCGCAGCTGTCAAATATAAGCGCAGCCAGAACACACAGATCGCGCTCGCGGTGTTTCGTTTTTAAGTATTTACCAAATTCTTCCAGTTTGTTTTTTTTATTTATATTTTATTAAAGAAATGAACTTTTTTGTTTTAATTTGTTACAATAAGTGAATGTGTTGTTAAATTATTAACTTGAATTAGTTGGTGTTTTTATTATTTTTTATTGTTATAATGAATAATAACGAGCAAATAGAAAAGGTACATAATTAAATACAAATAATAATTTTAATTATAATAATAGCTTGTAAGATATATGTATTTGAAAGTGAAATTTTATAAACTAAATTTGCAATTGTGATTAGAAAAATGTAAGAATATGAAATTAAAACAACTCTTCCGTTAACCTGTTGTGATACATTGTGTTGCTAGTTCTTTAGCGTGTAAACAATAAGCATGGTCTAAATTTGATAGTTCAACAGTGGTGTAGCCAGTGCCAGATTAACGTTTTTGTAGGTCTGACACAAGCGTCAAAAAAACAATTATATCTAGTCATAATTACGTCGCTGGAATTAATCGTGTCCAGTTACAATTTTTTCTGGGTGTTAATCGCTTTTTATGGAAAGTGTTAGTCCTTGTCCAGTTCAATTAGGTTTCAGATTTATTTTCAGAGGTGGTAATGTTAAATTTTTATTTTTGAAACATCGAAAAATGCATGAAATATGAAAAATTGTACGCTATTTAGTTTGACTGTTGGGCATATATCTCGTTTGGTGGTAAACGTCACTTGTACATATTTATATACTTTCATTTCCCTTAATACGCCAGTCATGAAGCCAGTGTTTAATGATGTTTAGAATTTCTGAAGCTTAGCCGAGGTTTCTATCTATCGATCTATGGCTAATACAGCCGTATCATCGGCGTAATTACTCCAGCAGTTATAGGGAGATTTGCTGTGTATAGGCTGCTAGGTATAAAGTATCCGACTCCAGAAATTTTCATCTGACTCTGATTTCCACTTCTTCTCCGAAATACTAAGACGTTTTGAGTTGTGTATTATATAAATAGGAATATATACCTGCTGAACACAGTCTTGTTATTTAAGGTTTAACTAACACAAAAAATGTTATCGGTTACGTAAACGATTTTACCTAATATGCAATTATTTGTGACCTATTTTATTGCTTTTTGAGAAGTAAATCTACCCTTTTACGTAGTAGCATACTCACAAACATACTTACAGTACTACAGTACAGTACATACTCGCAGTAGCATACTTTGCTTGACTCTGACTACTATGTCCTCGGGTTCGATCCCCGGGCCAGATATTATCTGGGTTTTGGTTATAATTCCCGAGTGGTGACCGGGTGTGAAAGAATAGTCCCAATGTTGCTCATGCATGTCGTAAGAGGCGACTAAAATGGGTACCCAGTGCCTGGGGGTATAGCCGGGCACCCTGCCCCTGGGTATTATATCAGGGGACTGGTCCTCCAGGCTAACAACTCTACCCCGTGAAAAAAACCTTGTTACGAAATCTCAAGTAATTAAATCATTTAAAAATTCTTGAGAAGGCCAGGGCCCACCCAGGGCTGTCGAGCCACTGAAGAAGAAGAATATGTTTCCTATCATATTTTTGATATTATATAGAAGTTGGGCAAGTGACGTATTCACAACCAGTGAGTACGAGAGTTGCGGTGGTTGGACGGCATTACTGCATTGACACTTTTACTTGGTGTAATAATTATCATTATTTGCGCCACTGCGTCTTGGTATATGACATCTTAAAGTTCTTATGTAGAGTACAAGTGTTATTAATCCACAAGAACATCTCAAATAATTGGCTTAATAAGTATTAGAGATATGTATTATAAATATTATCAAAATCGTTAATAATTCTCTTTTATCTTAATAATTATTTTAAACGTATATATTAAAAAATGAATGTCATTTAAACAATGTAGATAAATCAATGGGACAGGTCATAATTTCATGCATTTAACAATAAAAAAATACATTGATTTATTGCTTGTGATCATACGCGGTTTATTCTTATAAAATTGATTATATTTATGTCTTGTGAAAAAGGTCATCAACATTTATTGTTTCTTTACATTCTTGCTATGTAAATTATAGGAAGAAGACAATGTATTCTTTCTTGTAATTCACGACAGTTTGTATTGATGCATTCTCAAAGGTATTGTAATACTGTACGAGTGAAGATCTCTTGGAAATTTCCACTGAACGTATTACTTATATATTTTTGTCTTTATTATTTTCAACGGCGATTCGACTGCTACGTCATATTCTTCGATAATTGTTCTTTTATAATTTGATCATGGTTCGATGAGAAATTATCGTAGTACTGCAATTTTAACCGGATCGTCTGCCATGATATGTTGGAATTGTCCTTTGATGTTGTATTTTTCTCAGATGGCTTCGTATTGTTTGCATGTTTCTCAAATTAGTGATTACATTTGCATTTTTGGTGTTTTATTTAATGCTTAAATATTTTAATACAGTTCAAACAAACCCGCGAATTGAAAATCCACTACTTTAAATTAAAAATTAAGGTAGTGTTCAATTTAAGCCTCATTCCCACTCACTGTTTTCCAATATTCCAAGTAGCTCTCTAGGTCAGTGTAGCCACCATATGTACCTTTCAAACAAAGCATAGCATTTATGTAATATTTATGTAGTAAATACACTTAAACGTAACGACAAAGATGTGGTTTACAAGTTTATTCTTCCAAATGCGTCACTGCTTAACAAATACTCGCACTCCTAAGGCTATTCATTCTCTTTCAATATTTATTCTCAAATTCAACAGCTCTTGTACCTTTTAATGGAAAAAACATTTACCTTCATGGCCTTGGCTATTAGAGGCCCTTTATATTTAAATAAAGATATATTTAGCAAAGACAAATTATATAAGACCCATCCCATGGTTTATTTACAATAACTACGTAAGTTGAAAAAACATAATGGGCAATTTAGGCAACGGAGGTTTATTATGTCATCACGCCTGTACTCATTTTTAGGTTATGTTAGATTAATTATATATTACACAAATTTGTTTACAAATACTAGTTATTTATGATTAATTTTATTTTATGATATTTTGTAACCCGAAGGACAGCGTAATAGTAAACAATTTATATATCTATTCAATTTTCCACTAAGTATAGTTATATAGCCGTTACGTATGATTTACGTCTAAAATAAACGTACTGAAAGTGTTTATACTTTTAAACAAACATAATATAAGTTTGCGTAAGTTACAGTGCGAAAGAAGCCGTTTATAAAAAGTAATATGCAAAACTAAATGACAAAAACTTGTTATAAGCATTAGAACGGTAACAGAACTGGTTTACCTTACATCTCAACTATTATATTACAAATAATCTAAGTAGGTATTACACAACAAATGTATTGCAATCGCACTTCATATAATAAAACATAACACTACAAATGTAAAGAGAAAATATAATTATTTTACAACAAATATTTCTAAATATACTTTATGGAAATTGTACTCCTGATATTTATGTGACCATACTCTCCCCTAAAGTTTGCGTACAAAAATCATATGTACTTTGTAATGATTTATTGCAGGTTTATTTTGCGTTAAGCCCACACAAATATAAAAGTCAAATAAAATAAACATCATAGCTAAACATGAGTGAAATTTTGGGGTTAAGGACGTATTTATTTTGATAATATTAGCGGCCACACATTTTGGAGCCTGTAACTTCAGAGGCTTACATGTATGCCCATCACAGCGAACACTGTACGAAGTCTGCGCGAAGAAAAATCGAGGCCACATGTGTGTTTGTTTATTTGTGTTCTTTGGCGATTATTTGTGGTCAGACTGATATGCACGAACATATCATGGTCACCTGTTTATAGTTATTGCTAAGAGATGAACATAAAATAGCAAATATTTGTATAGTTTGAAGTGTATTGTTCACCACTTTGCCTTGGATATTTCTCCGTGACATTCGTACACGAACATGCATGTGTGAACCGGGAAATACTTCACTAAGACGACAGACGATTTGGCTTCTCTAACCTTTGCCATTTCATGAAATTGTTTACTTTGACACTTATGTAATAAATTAGTACTCCGCTTTTTCTAATCCATTAATGAAACATGACTGAATTGACATGCATGTTACAATACATATTGAAAAAGCAGAAATTTATAAAACTTCTTGTTGTATTTAACCCAGATATTTTTATTAAACTGGTTTTGGAGGTTATGTAACTTTGACTACTATACGGGTATTATATTTATTTTTTTTATTTTAAAACTAAAATTTATGTGTTATTTAATGATTAAATACGCAAAAATTTGAATGAAATGTTAAATGGCCAACAAACAATAAATCATCATGAATATTTTATAAAATAAATAAAATTGTTATTGAATTTGATTTGTGTTGCAAAATTTAAGTTGAACTTTTAAATATTATATAATATACTCGAATAATATTATTTAAAACTATTTTATCACACTGGAACTATACTATTTGCGATCTCACAACTTTTTCAGTAGGGTGTGTTGATT
This sequence comes from Panorpa germanica, assembly GCA_963678705.1. Lineage (NCBI taxonomy): Eukaryota > Metazoa > Arthropoda > Insecta > Mecoptera > Panorpidae > Panorpa > Panorpa germanica. Next base: position 14,991,053 of record OY783215.1, on the reverse strand, counting down.
TGGTTACACATAATCACACTTGATCATGAAAGAAGTTTCTGCTTTAATGTTTATCAATACATCACTGTGTCGAAGAAGTCAAGTATTTCATACGTCTGTATTAAACGTAGATCAAAGAACCGCCGTAACCAGGTAACAATTTAGTGAAGTGTCCTATTTTGTGACGTTTCTATCACTATTGTACTTCAGTTATAGATATCATCAACTTTATCTTCATTTGTATTCCGACATGTGGAGTGGTTTCGCCATTTGTAGTCGAAAAAATGGACCCAATTAATTATTTTTTATTACCAACAGATAAATCTTTTTAAATAAATACGTAGTACCGACAAAAGATGCCGATGTATTAAGATACTTGTAGCTTTCAACAAATGTTCACTGTTATATCTTGGTGTCGCACTGATTTGAACTATGAATAATATGCACTTCTATAAACTTCGATACAGTAGTACCTTCACCTCATGATGAAGTATGCTAATGCGAAACAAGTGTGCGTAAGTAGTTTGCTCCAGTGTGAGAGCACCCTTATAGTATTTTTGTCACATTACTATAGCAAATATACAAGTACGTGCCTTTATTAAAATTCTTTGTCAAATGTAAATATTTCTTTGCACTTGTACTTGTCAGAAGTTTATTTATTTACTATTTTGTGTTTTTAATTTGTAAAATAAAAGTAAAGAATATACAAATTGTGTTAAATGTTTATATTTTAAGATTCAATATTTGCGTCCGTGAATCAACTGTGTGTGGTTTTGAGACATTGTATGGCATTGCGTTGGTATGGAAGATGTTCAAAAGTGTTAACACGAACATGAACATGTCGAACTATGCCGAATATACACATTTGTTTATATATTAACATTGTGTTCAAGATATTGTCAAGCAGATAATAGTTAGAATGTATTTTAAGTGTTCAAGTGTATTTATTATTTAGAAATATAATTTATTTTGCATTCGGAACATCTGCTATCAGCAAATGAAAAGCCTCGTTGCTTTAATCCATAAGTTTTGTATTCTCCGTCTTAAGTTTTTTATGTCTAACGTTCTGAACCCTATTCTTTTCAGTTACATACTAGTAAGCCCTATGATTTCACTTCGAAATTGTATTAATTTAGCTGATGCGAACTACAGAGCTGAAAGTGTTCACCAAGACTTCGTTTCTTTAAACAGAATGTCTCATTAAAACGAGCACTATTTCGATGGCATTTCGTTTTTATGTTTCTATGATTTTGACTTCTTGCTGAGTTCAATTACACGATAACCGCGACATTTCAACAAATAGTTTACTGTAATATTCTATCATCTGAGTTATTTTGACAATTTTCTTAGGACCTGTGAACATAGCTTTATGCGAAGTTAAGTAGCCTACCAGTAAACAATTTGGACTCAATTCGAAATCACATTTATTCGAATCTATGGTTTTTTGCCATGAAAGAGTTCAGTTCATATGAAATGTCAATGTTATTAGCTATAAATGGAGAAACCACTTCACCTATCAAAATCTAAGCGACGGATACGTTGATGCGATCCACAATTAAAGTGCAAAAGTTACAAAAGTGTGACATTTGGCTGAATTTGAGTGAGTCAATACGTAAGTACTAGAACATCTTATGCCCGTTTCATACATTCGTATTCGTGTACGAATTTCTAAGGTATAGACGTACACTAATCAGGAATGTTTTCACTACTGAAGCGAAACCGTTCACGTTCGTGTACACCGTAAGCACGAATTTTTTCTTTGTTAGTTTGTGTACGCACATTCCCTTTAGCCATTCCTACACGAACACTCATGTGTTGACTTGTCTTATGAAACTGAAATCAGTTTCTAAGTATAAAATCAGGTTGAGTTTCTTGTGGTTTACTTACTACTTGTACTACTTATTTATTACATTGAAAGTTCTGTTACTATAATTACGTCACTTCCTGTCGTTGTAATATATGCTATAGAGAAATTCTTATTGCTTATATAACAATAGGTTCGACTAAGACTTACCATGCACCGGTGACTTGCAGAAGAGCCACTCCGATTCGCCCTCAAACCGCGCAACGCAGTGCAAAGGTATTACGCTAAGTTCACGCCGGTGTACTTCCGTCCATTGAACTCTATTTTAATGATGTGTCAATTTTAAATTCATGATTTGTTAATTGAATTACTGAATGCAATTATAACCAAGACTTAAATTAAAACACCGTTAAATCGCACAGGAATTGAAAGGTACTTTTAAATACTGTTTGCACATATTCATTATTCCTGTGAGAAATGTTTTAAGTGACGTCAAAAGTTATACAATGCTGCGTTATAGGTTATATAAATATTATAACCCTACTTTCCGCTTAATGTTATTTTATATATTAAAGTATTTCACAATAACTATTTAGTGTAGCAAATAAACACAATGAGCAATTAAAAGCGCATGCGACCTTGGTCAGACAGCGTATTCGTACCTGATGACTGGTGGTCACCGCGTTCTCGTTGCCGAAAAATTGAAACCAAAATGAACACGTGACATCCATCACGCTGCAACCTTAGCGACCTAAACCACGCAACCAATTGTTGATTTATGTGTTTTAGTGTTTTATTTCGTAACAACTTATTGTATTGATTAATTACATACTGATCAGTAGTATTTCAAATTGATTTTCCTCACACGTTCAATTATTTACATGTTAAGAATTTTTAACGCGGATGGACAATCAAATTAAACGCGGTTGACGACACTGAGCACCCGGGGACCCCTTTGGTACCCAACAGTGACTGCATTTTGTAATTTTGTAAACGTTTTTGCTATAAATTGCCGCAAAGATTCTTGAATTTGACGCAACTGTATTTTTAAGTGGTACCAGCTCACCAGCTGATATGGCTTTTTCATTTGTACAAGGTGAAGGATAAGTTTTTGAAAATGTCATGGTCATCGGATGGATTTAGTGTCGGCCCATTTGCGACGACCTCCTACTAGAATTGTCAGTTTTGAAAGTGCAGTATAAGCTTCATTGGATTAATCCACATGTCAGCTAGCATCAAACGCATTGACTTTTTTAAATAAAACGTGGAGGACAAGGGTGGTGAGAAGGAAGACGTAAGAAAACATTCCTGCCTATCCAAAATGATGTGTTTTCCCTCCTTTTAACAACGGATCTTGGACTCTATGTCATCGTTTCCTATATTATAATGTTCCAAGTGTATATTTATATTCTTATATTCTTTATATGTCTGGTACGAATTTTGTATGACAAATCGAAAACGGCTCCGCGCATTTTCTTGAAAATTGCCTATTTCGTAGAGAAAAAAATTCTAAGACTTTTGGCATCCCCGGATATTTCCCTGCATTTCCTAGAAACACGTAATTTTGAAAAAACTGGAAAAAAGTGAACACTTTTTGCTGTATAACTTTTTATTTGTAAGAAATAGAAAAGTGAAATTTTGCATATGCATTACGCTTTTGAATGCGAACATATTTAAAAATTTAGAAGTTCAAAATTTAAAAAAAGGGGCTCCAGAAAATTAGGAGCCCAATAGGAAACTTTGGAGAAAGTTCAAATTTTGTGTTGTGTAATAATTGAATATTGTAATAATATTAAATATATGTAATAGTGTAATACTAAAATATTTTTTTAAAATTCAATAAACTTATTTAAGGGCACGAGGGCGGTTGTTGCCGAAGGTAAAAATTGTACTAGAAAATTGAAATTTTGTATATAGGCTAACCTTGGTACTTATTTTAAGAATCGAAAAAAAATCACAAATTTTGAAAAAAAGTTGTCCAAATAATGAATAAATTGAAATTTTTTTTTATTTTGTTAAAATATATATATTTTTCAGTTTGTCAGTTTATATTGAAAAATTATTTGCTTTTATATGTCAAATTAGAATAGAACGAGTTAAATATTTCAATCCAAAAATGGAATTAAAATTGAAATGAAATACAATCTACACACAACTCTACTCTAGTTTTATTTATAATTTCTTTCATAACATTTTGATGCGTTCTTTGTTTATTCTCTTGCTTCGTTCAATGTTGCATATTTGGTAAAGGTACTTAGCCTTAATTTAGTCGTCTTTTCAAAACGTGACTATATGTTGTGTTATGCCAAGGTTATTTTATTTAAGCTTAGTAAGTCAACAAACATTACACTTTTCTTTATTTGGTATAAACAAATAAAATCTAATTACTCTATAGTGTACAGTAGTCTGAAGATGGCTCATCGTTTTGCAAATTCGTCACATAAATTATAATCCACAATGGTTGCATAATGCTGACAGTAACGCTTCAGTGCCCGTTGAATAATACGTAAAGCAATATCGTGAAGTATGTACAATGTACATAGAGAAATTGTCTGTGTATTATGCCGGTACCAAACGATGGTACGAACACCAGTTGGACGCATCGTGTGGTCAATGCTGAAACTAAGAAGTTCGGGCTGTTGTCGATCTTTTGACCCGCGTCAAAGGGATTTTTCTACCCCCACCACACATGCACTGTCATGCACTGCTGCCCGAATCGTCCAACAAAGGAAGGTTTTACACTTGACAGTTTATTTATTTACTTGAAAGTTTTTGTTAAACAGTGTCAGTGTCAATAATATCAACAAATTAATAAAATAATAAATCATTCGGATCAAACATTCGTTCCATCGTGTAGTAGGAAACTTGCCATGTTAATCTTCCAATATTTGACTCACCCGTTGGAATCAAACGTTAGCAGTACGAGATGCACCTCCTCTTCTTCTCCCGCCCATACTCTTCTCTTCACAGATTCTCTTTTTTAGATTATTACATTATTTGATTACTATAACATATTTGGCAAAATTTGTTAATTATGTGTAATAAATGTTTAGATATGTTCATACTGAGCATTGTAGGTTTTGCTTTAATGTCATAGTTGTCAACGCATGTGTGTATGGAACCTAGAACATGTCCAAGGCAAATATTTGGGCGCTTTGATCTACTCTATTTTACCGACAATAAACCGAAAATGTTTGTCGTTGTGAAGGGATTCTAAATATTTGCCAAATGACCACGGTCTTTGTGTCCACACATGTGTCTTTGTACACAACCAAATGTTTGGCCCCGTGCTCGAGCACTCAAGTGTGAACGCGGTGTTAAAAATGTGTTTAAGAAATATTTGTTTATTTTTTGTGGCTTATGCAACTTCCATTAGAACGCACTCAATGAAATTTGTTGTGAAACTTTTTCGATATGTAGGAGATAATGAACTTATAGTACATGTGCTACATTTGCTCAGAATTCAACATTTTACGTTGATCATTGTTTCATTGAGTGTACTAATTTCAGATACAATTTCTAGTGCTCTTATATTATTAAAAATGAGTCATAAATGGTTATTCTGATTTACAATTCCTAGTGATTCTCCGTAAAATTACAAAATGATACTTCAGTATACTTTAAAAGAATAATGGTTCAGTAGAAATGACAGAGAGGAGGAGAGAAGTGAGGAGGTTGAGTTGAGGAAGAGGAATACGCAATGATAGGTACAAAAGCAATAAATAATGGTAAGGGACAGAAAACATACAAACGAATAGCAAGATTTAAAATAGGCGAAGAGGTAGAATGGGGTGAAGAGGTGTTGAGAAAAAAAGAGGGAAGAGTCTGCAGAATATATAAGTGAGCAGACACAGATGAGGAGGGAATGTGAATTTATGATAGATAGTGAAAAGAAGATAGTGGAATTGTTGAGAAGAGACAGGGAAGGAACGAGATGGTTGGTCGAGGTACCGAGAAGAAAGAAAGAGAAGGAGAAGAAGCCTAGAATAATCTACACTCTTGGCCATTATGCCACCGTTTTATATATCATTTTAAAAAGATTTCCGTGAAAACTATTGTTTGTATAAAAAAAATGTGTAAACCGTTTTTTGTAGAAAATTTTCTTCTCCTCCATTTGTTATATAACTTTTATAGTCGTAATTCAAAGAGAAGCAGGAATATTATTGAAAAAAGTGATATTTTTTAGCACAGCAAAAAAATTACGGAATTCGGACTTGTTGTCGTCAATTTAGTTAGAACGTTGAACAGAACAAAAACAAACAAAGAAAAGGTTTGAATAAATTGAAGCGAGGTCGTATTCTAATTGAGCTGGACTGACAAGATAAAAACGTCCTTGAATGTTACAACCACCCTGATCTGTACCTTGATACTTCAAGCGACATAAGTAAATTCTATTGTGACGTCAATATTCAGTGACGTCGAATATTCAGAGATGAAATTTTTAAACGATCTTGAAAGTAACAAATAAAATAAGGCCATTTAGCATTATTATTTATTATGGGATCTTCTATTGTCTAGAAATATTCGTCGACCTGAAATGTGATTAAAAATAAGGTAATTTCGATAATTATAAGTGTTATTTAGCGAGAGCTGTTTCTTATGAATTTCAACATGTTTGTACTTTTGTTAACTTGTAATAATTTGTAGTTGATAGAAGATTTATTTTCATGCAAATGCTGTCAGAACCAGAGATAATAGTCAGAACATGTTACATGTTGAAACCAGCTTCAGTTGATTATGAAATATGTTTATTGCTTATTAGACGTCATGATAAAATTATATTTATTACTAGTAATTTAATAAAAAAACATTTAGAAAATTATAAAAATTATATTATTAGACAAAATTTTAGAAAATGTATAATTATTAATAGTTACCCCTTAGAAATTACCTAAATGTCAAAATAATTTGGCAGGAAACATTATTTTATTATTAATCAAAGATTTATATTATTTTAGAAATGTCATCTACATAAGTAACGATTTGCGTCATTAGGTGTCTAACCAAGGGTCAACAAAGAACCTCCTAAAACTCGATTTTATTTAGAAAAAGGTAATTTCAGATAGGCTGGAAGGCAATTTTGGCTATACATATACATTTGATTTCGCTGTACAAGTGACGTCATGTTTATCACTCTAAAGTGAACTTTCCGTTCCTAATATCTTTTGTAATACTGTGACTAAACACAATTGATGTTTAATAGATAATCTTGTTATCTCGTAAACATATGGTTTGTAACCAATTTTGAAATTCGTGTATTGAAAAAGAATTCGGAAATTGAGTTCTCTATCACATTGTTAAAAACTATTTTTATCTTAAGAACCACAGGTCACCATTTTTAGTCGCCATTTTTTAAAGATGGAGGCGTACTTCCTCAAAATTGAGACTGGTAAATAAAATATTCGAAATCTGTGTCTCTAAATTAGTCAAATGAGTTTACTCATAAGGAGTTCTGCCATTTTACCGCATTGAGTATGAACTCCCGATTTTGAGAAAGACTCTAGTCTACAAGTAATATTGATGCAACAATTATGTAGCAGAATCGGTTACGTAATTGATTTGTAATTTATATTTAAATATGATTAACTAATAAACTGCTTGTTTATTTCATTAGTGTTAATTATAATTAATTAATCATAATAGTAAATATGAAAAAACTAACAATATGATAATTTTACCATCATTTATTTGCCACACCGGTCCATGACCACTGACCACTGACCACTGACCGCCATTGATTGATTAATAGCGCAGAATCTAATTAACGTTATTATCACCGGGATATTCAAAGCACATTGTTATGTATAGTACAGACTGATGCAACATAAACATGCGACATCCAACATTTATATATTTTCATTCATAAGTTGACATTATTTAGGGGGCGTCCATAAATTACGTGAGGTGTTTTTTTAAATTTTCTGTTCCTCCCTCCCCCCCTGGTGAGATGTCGTGAGATTTTATTCAACCCCCTCCCCCATCCCCCAATCTCACGTGAGATTTTTCAAAATGTGGGTTTCTTACGTAAACGCGTTGGATTGTTATTGTAAAAAGAAAAAAAAAATTTGCTTCGTAAAAAAAAAAAATTGCACCGTAACAACAAGCGATCTTAGGTATCCCCTCCAGTCTGAGGCGGCTTTTTGCATTTACAAAGGTTCGGATAGGGTATCGTTGTAGTAGTGGTAACGCTTGGATAAAATTCGCCTTTATTCGGTTCTACTGTGCGAGGTAGTGCCGCCCGTATTCGAACGGCTTTGTAGCGTGCAGTCTGAGAGCTCCAGAGCGATCTCATTACATTTACATGGTTCGGATAGGTAAAGCGTAGTAGCCCGTATACGTCCGGCAGAAATTCGCTTAAATACGGTCCCATACTGAGACAGGCCTTAAGCATGTACAATCTAGATTAAATGGACCAAAATAGTATAATTTTTTTTTGTTTCAATCAGAAAAAAAATTGCGTGATATTTGCCGAGACCCCCCCTCTCTCCAACGGAAGATTAGATGAGATTTGACTCAACCCCCTCCCCCCCTTAAACATCTCACGTAATTTATGGACGCCCCCTTAGACATGAGTGTATTAAATGTGTTGTACTTTTAACGTACAGACTAGTGCCACTTAAACATGCGACACTAATAAAACCTTATGCTTATGCTATTTTTAAAAATACTAGGTAGTATTTTTATAAAACAAAAATGTTTCAATTCTAAGTCAAAACATCTGAAGAAATTACGGTTTTTTAATGTGATCTTGAACAAAAGGTTCGAGTATCTACGCAGTCTCCAGTATAATCCCATTACGCGTTGGCGTTTAGGTGTGGTAAGTCTGTTTAGTAAATAAATAAAAATAATTGAAAATGGTGAATAAATGAACAAATGAAATAAACCTGAACAATAGACCCTTGTCAAACTGTATTTGCCACGAGTTAGCAGAGACTTAGTTTTATTTAAATATTTTTTTTCTAAAGCAGATTGAAAGAATTCTTTCGAAATAATAAAGCTTCCGACGTATTAAGTTGCATGTCGCACTAGTGTAAATGTTCGATGTCGCATGTTTATGTCGCACGTATGTGTACCAATCTTAAGGACTATGTTGTGAAATAAAACTGAATTTGACAAAAGAATACTTGTTTAGTGGCAGATCATTGCATACACGCAACAAGAGTGCGCTTGGGGTTATCACAGCTTTAATTAATATTTTCTTAGAATACTGAATTGTTCAAATTGACAATTTTACTATTTTAAATTTTATATTCTAAATTTTTGTTATTTTTTACTAGATTTACAAGATGTCAAAATAAGAGTTTAAAATGAGAATGAAAGCAAAAAAGGGTCATCATTTCAAATTCAGTAGCATTATTGCTTAAAGTGATGAACGTTATGTCTTAAGTCGCCTAAGTATCACGCATGTTATAAACTTACTACAAAAAAGGAAACACAGTTAGTCGCGTGTTTCACGAACCTGGTCTAATCGCGGATTAATGCCGTTATTTTATTAAAATTATTGTCGTTCCGATTTTAATTCTCTGTCCCACTTTTCTGTATAAAAGAATTGTACATGTTAACGTTAAAATCTCTCTTAGGTTTTAATGATGTAGCATGTAGGCAGGTAACTCAAGAGTTCAAATTATCGGTGGAACTAAATGATTATTTTCTACTTAGTTACAATTTTATAGAAACGTCGATTTTTTATTTCTTTATTGAAATATTAGGTAATTAATGTATGTTGACGTTTTTATTATAATAAATGTCTAAACATTGACGCATATATATTTATGAAAAGTTTAAATTTCGTTTTACTGCGTAATATTCCTGTAGTTATCCTAATAATTAATGATTTCAATGACTTGAGAAGTAATCTTTTATTTTTCGTTTTATATCACGACATTATATGACGTCAGTGAATATAGCAGTCTACGACTTGGCAGTCTGGTCCAAACTAGTGGGGTAAAAAAGTTAGCAGTCTGCAGTTGGATCATTTTTTGTAACCACTATTATAAAGTTCAAAAGTAAACTAATCCGTTATTTGTATTAGTATTACCTTGAATACAGAATGAAATAATTAAAATTAAACAGTCGACGCAACAGCTGCTATAGCTGTGACGTTGAATTCTGCATCTCTTTTACATTTCTCTTGTTTAACAGCGATAGCAAAGGTGGGGAAGAAAGTAACGAAGGAATGACGTCAAGAGGTCTATCGTTTTTTGTAAATTTTTACCTCTTTAATTATTAAAGTGAAGAAAATGACTTCAAATGATTTCAATTGTTAATATAGTTCAAATCACGATAGTTCGACGGCGACTTATACTTAAAAGAGGTTATAAGAGCGGTATAAATCTATAATACGATAATGAATTTATTATTATTTGTTTCTATATACATTATAGAAAAATAAGTGAGTCAGTGCTTTTTAGTTATATTGGCAGTTTATACCCCCACAACTTGTTTTAAGTATGAGTCGCGGTATTAAGTATAATATTACGAATTGAATAAAAATAATTGATTATTTGAGATTTTGATAGCCAACTTTACAGTCCAGTTTGCAGGAGATGGTGTTCCACATACTGATATCTTGCAAAATAATATGAAGGCAGACGTACGGCCAAAAAGACTATTATAGGATGTCATGTATGAAGATCCCTTTAAGACTGCAAGATATATTGTGAGACTTTATCATTGAAACAGGGACGGCCTTAGCCATTGCGAGGTCCCGGGCGGCAGATCTTGGCCAAGCCCCGGGCGGCAGAACTTTGCGTTGCCCCGGGGTGGCATATCGTTGCGAGACCATTCTTTTGTGTGTAATTTATGTAAATTGAAAGCACGTATTTTTGATGATGATTGACGAGAAATGCAAAAGTTATAAATAAATAAATGTAGAGTTTGAAAATTTTATATTGGAAGATTTATAAAAGTTAACAAGCCAAGGACGACAAATAGTAATGATGATAAACTAAGACACATGAATGCCTTAAAAGATATGCGCAAGGATTCTAGTGGGGTTTCTAAAGCGCGAGGCGCGAGATTCAAATACATATATAGTAATGAAACCCACGTAGGGTTGTTCCGCGAGGGTGTGAGGCTCCTACAAGAGCGAGGCACCGGGCGGTTGCCCTACTTATCACCCCCTAAGGCCGCCTCTGCATTTAGACGTACCGTATCAACAACTTATTAAACAAAATAACATATCGAATAGAATCGCAATAGCTAAAATCGCTATAAAATAAGAAGAAAAAAGTTACGGTTTTAAGCAGGGGTCGGTAAACTACCCCTATAATACTAGAAGAGAATTGTTTACTTCTTTGCCAAAACCGAGCAGATCTGTTTCATCGGATTAACATATATATTTTTTGTAATTAATACTAAATGCATTGAAATAAAAAAGAAAGATGTTTACAAACTTAAAAATTTCATAAATTAATTTTCATGACACATTAATTAATGTAATGTTGTTGGCGTGATCGGTGCATTAATAACTTTCGATGCACGCGTGACGTAACAGTTACGTCGTTTGGAATATTGCGAGTACGTACTTAATATTAATTAAATTGTTTGCCTCGGATTGGTGGAAGTAACTTTTCATTTGTTACCAACCAGAGGCTGCCTGAGATTCACGTGTATTTACACGATTATTTTTCGCATCAATTAATCGAGAAAGTGCACAAAGAGAAATTATAGTATTTACTAATTCGCAGGACCGGCACAAGGCATAAGGCACAAGCGAAAGATGCAACGCCTGCTGAATTCACCTATGCGAGCGTTACTCTAAGGCCCTCCGCACACGACGCGACTGGTTGCAAACCTTAGCCCCGAATCTACCCGAAGCGAATGTCATTACAACTATGTTAGAGATCGAACTTGTTAGTAAGAGATCGAACTTGTATGCGAATGAGATAAAACACGAGGAAAGGCACACGAGTCGGCTGATTGCAAACTAAACGCGAAACGAAGTTTTCAAAGAAAATGAGCACGAGCCATGTCGAGCCGTGTATCGTGACTCTATAGAATTTTTAACAATAGCAAAACTGGGGATTCTATTGTGTTATATTTGATTGTATGTATGTATTTAAATATTTTTCAATTGTATTCGTAAACTCTATTGATAAAACCAACAATCCCTTGCGACCGAGAAATCTAGTCGCTGAATATATGCTCAAAACCAGTTTAAAATCAGTTTAGTTACGTTCGTGCCGTGTGTTTTATTTCACTCGTAAACACTTTCGTTCTTTTACTAACAACACAGCTGTAATGACATTCGGTTCGGGCAAATTCGGGGCTAAGGTTTGCAACCCGTCGCGTCGTGTGCTGAGAGCCTACGAAGGACGTTAAATATTCTTTCGTTCGTTCGTTCTTTAGGGTTTTCGCACAGTTTTCATTGGTCATATGTACTCAAATCAGAGGCGGCCTTAGGGGGTGGCAAACGAGGCAACCGCCCGGTGCCTCGTTCTTATAGGGCCCCCGCACCATCGCGCAGCCGAAGTAGAAAAAGTCATTACTATCTATGTATTTGAATCTCGCACCTCGCGCTTTAGAAAATCCACTTGAATCACTGCGTATATCTTTTAAGAAAAACATGTACCTTAGTTTCAGTGGCGTAGCTACCGCCGTGTCAATGATACTGGGTCCCGGGCTACAAGGGCCCCAAATGTATGTCTTCCCAGTAAACAATTTGGTGAAGTGTCCTATTTGGTGAAGTTCGAGTCACTCGTACAATTCTATTCTAACGCTTTACAAGTTCTCTACCTGTCACAGATTTTGTGTTAGTTTTTCATAATAATATTCTTTCTTTTTCCAACATCATTCATTAAGTATTTCTGTTTCTTTCCCACATGGGTATATTTTTATTATCCGGTCATAAATCATAAACCTACTCCGCTTTTAATTCAGCAGTGAACCGTCGTTGCAATGTCTGTAGCTCATAAAAAGGACCTTTCCTTTGAACGACTGAATAGAAAACGAACACGTTCCAGACAAAAAATTCATGATACGTAATAGAAATTAAGTAGAATTTACTTCAAAATGTTTACTGGGTTTGTTCCGTTTGTGAAAAATTTTTACCCATCATTTGGGCCCCCCAACAAATTTTGATACGGAGCCCGTCAAAAGCACACTAAGGCTCGCTACCCCACTGCTTAGTTTATCATCATTAATATTTGCTGTCTTTGTGTTTGTTAACTTTTATAAAATCTCCAATATAAAATTTTAAAACTCTACATCTAAAACTCGTCAATAAAAAACACTTACTCTTAATTTACATAAATTACACAAAAAACATGTGCCTCTTATGAGCCACTAAGCCAAATAATACTAAAAACAAATGTATAGACTATAAATTATGTATTATAAATGTTCTAAAATATATATATATATATATATATATATATATATATATATATATATATATATATATATATATATATATATATATTGTTTTACGTGCTAATAATAACTATCGAAAGTTCATGCACTCAAATAAATATTTAAAAAAAAATACTAAAAACATGTTGAAGATATTTTATATTACTATTTAAATTGTGTTAAAAATAATAAAATAAACAGTTATTGGGAAATTCCGGCTAATTTATTTGCAAAAAACTCAGAAGTTAATAACCTTATAGCCGGATTATTAAATATAAACCGCATAGCTTATATTTGTAAATTTGTTAAAGTATCATTCCCACTCACTGCTTTAATTTAACTTTGTATTTTGTATTTAATTTAAATTTTTTAGGATATGGCAATACGCGTAGGCATTTACAGTACTATTTTTAATATAATTTATTTTTTAAGTTTTCCTAGTTTTTTTTAGAACCTTAAGGTAATTACAAGGTCCAATGTTTCCAAATTAAAAATATTAAATTAAGAAAAACTATATTATATTATAACCTCCAAAATGTGACAATCTGTCAAAATGCAGTAGGATTTACTTTTTAAAGAAGTTTATTGTCAGTTTTTGAAAAATATAAAAGTGAAAACAATTTCTATTACTAATTGTTATTAAAAATTGTCGAACTGTCAAAATTTATATTACTAACGATGCATACGCACCAACTAAATTAACTAAACTTAAATGAAAACACAAATGTGAAAAAGAATGCTTAAACAAAAACCTGAAATCTAGATTACAATATTTAATAAAAACAGTAAATTAAATATCAAAACAGTGAGTGGAAATGAGGCTTTACCCTATAAACTATTGAAGGACTCATTTTGATCATTGCCGAAACTGTTCACATCTAAGTTTGCGTTAATTTAGATTACTGAACAAACTAAACTTAATTATTTGAGTGATTCGTCCAAATGCACATAGGTAAGTTGATATTGGAGAGAGCGACGAGGTGAAATCGCCAAATCATCTTATCTTTTTATTACACTCTTCTGTTTTTGATAAAAATTACTGTGGATTTCAGAAAATTACATCTGACTAACACCTTAAATAAACCTTATATAAACCTAACTGTGTTCAGCCGTTAGTTAGTTAGATTCAACAGAAGCCACAGAAACTTATAGTGACGCACACAGCTAGAACAACCAAATTGTTTGTGTGATCTTTTTAAATTGTGTTGTCTCAACTGTGGCAGTGAGCGTCTAGCGTTAAATTATGATATTTTTATTTAAAGGTCATAATAAAAAATTATATTAAAAATAATTTTTATTTATTCTTAATTTATGCTGGTGCCTAGTTTCACTGCAATAAATAATTAAAGGTGACCTTGACCTTGGGTCATAAGAATTGTTGTTCTGTTCTTAACAAGAGACAAATTTGTTTTACGCTGTTAAATATACTATTTAAAAAAAATTAAATTACCTAAAGGAATAAATAAACATTGTTTACTAAGTTGTAATTAAAAAACATGAAGTGTTTCTTTCGTTGTGATCTTGTTTTTATGCATATTTAAATAACAAAATAAACCAAAGAAAGTGAATAGCCTTAAAGTATGTGCTCGTATATTGCGGTACACTGCACAAAGAATTGTTGCAAGAAAACTTTAGACGACTCTTTCTTAATGCAATATTTTTTACAACGGTGTTTACTATACTCTGTTATTCTTAATTAGACTGACCTAAAATTGACTTGGAAATGGAATTTTAAGGCAATGTGCTTAAAAATAATTCAGTATAGTACACACAGGGCCACATTATATATTAGGCAGTATAGGCCTAGGGCTCCCACGCCCCGAGAAATATATGTTTTTTGAAAATGTTATTCGAAATTTAAAAATTAAATTTAATGTTAATGTTGTATGTAACAAACCCTCAATGATAATATTATTGTCTTGATTTTTTTATTTTATTTCGTTCTATTTCAGTATATTTGTGAATGTTATTTTAAATTATTATAGAATAATATTAAAAAAGTTAGAGGAGTTACCATTTAAACATGTTGTACTTTACAAAAAGATTTAATAAAAAAATACGTATACTTCATTTCATTTGTTTCAAATTTTCAACGTTCGTAATACGGCATAATTATAAATAAAATAAAGGAGAGCTGCAGGAGATGGCGCACCGGCTAGGGAGCTCCCGTGGATATACCTAGGTATATAGACAGGAAAGGACTAGAGTTAAACGTGGAAAAGACAAAAATTATGGTATTTAAAAAAGGGGGTGGAAAAAGGAGACATAAAAGGTGGAAATACAAGACAGAGGACGTTGAGGAAGTAGAAGAATTTAAATATCTGGGCTACACTTTTAAAAAGAATAATGGAGAAGAGGCGCAGATAAGGGAGGTGGCAAAGAAGGCAGAGCAAGCAATGCGACGGGTATGGGGACTAGGGGAAAAGGTATTTGGGGGGGACATACAAAAGACAATATGGATATTTGATAGACTGATAGCCAGTATGATGTTGTATGGAGCAGAGGTTTGGGGGTGGAAGGAACAAGAAAAGTTGGAAAGAATACAGGTGAGATATATGAAATGGGTACTAGGGCTGGACAGGTGCACGCCAGGATACATGGTGATGGAGGAGCTAAAAAGGGATAAGATACGAATTAAAACAGGGGAAAGAGCAGTAAAATACGAGGAGAAATTGAACAGAGCGGAAAGCAAAATTTTAAAGAAAATAAGAGAGGATAACATAAAGAATGGGGGGGGAGGAGGTCCAAAAAAGAGAAAGGAGTACTTCGAAAGGAATGGAATGGCGATCGAGGAGGCAGAGAGGAGAAGAGAAGGTGGCGCAAGTGTGGAAGAGGAGCTAAGGAGAAAGGATAAGGACACAACAGCAGGAGAGAATGGGAAAAATAGAAAAAAGTAACTACAATAAAAGATATAAGAGGTTATGGGAAAATAATGTACCTCAGTACTTTATAGAAAAAGACATAGAACACATAAGAAGAACAGCAAGGTTTAGATTGGGAAATGAGGAAAAAGGAAACAGATACTGGGAAAAGAGTGAGGAAAGAAAGTGTAGAATGTGTGGAGCGGAGGACGAAACACTGGAGCACATTAAGTTTGAGTGTAAGGAAAAAGTAGCGAGCGAAAGGAATATTAGCCAGCTATTAAAGGGAGGCAGTGAAGGAAAGAGGTGGATGGCGGAAATAGTAAGAAGGAAAGGAAAAACAGGAGAATAAATAAGCTGGTGGAGAATAATAGAGAGGGTCAAAAGAAGAAGAAGCAGAAAGCACTTTTGGAAGTAGTAAAAATCTAGAATATTTTAAGTTTAGTTTTAAGTTTGAATGTATATAGGAATGAAATGTATTAGAAATATAATACTGTAGATTGTAAAGCCGAAAGGCACACACAATTAATTAATATATATATAATATATATATTATAAATAAAATTGCGTTGCAGATATAAGAAAAAATATATTTTAGGAAGTTAAAAAGCGGTAAAAGGGTCCCGAGACGTACATTACCTAGAGGCTCCGACATGGTTAATCCGGCCTTGAGTACACACCGTTTTAAAAAATACTGCATAAAGAAAGAGATTTTAAAAGTTTTCTATCAATAATTTTTTTACAGTGTATACGTTAAAAATCTACTATTAATTTATAACTAGCCACAAAAATCCGTCGGTCAAAAGAGTCCAACCGTGTATTTTGGGTAGGTAACAATTCATTTGTATCAGTGTAAAAAGATCAAACCTGGATTAAAATTCTGCCGTCATCTTGAAAGTACGAATGCAATCACTTGTACCTATTTATCTTAAAAACTCAACCTTATTAATTTATTAAACAGCCTTTTGTAGATAATAATATTATCTAAAACTTTTGTTAATTACTTTTTGTTGCAACTTTTACAGGAGCAGTACTTTTATATGTATTTTTGCTTTCAACTTTTTCATTGTAACATTTGCACCAAGAAGTTATTAACAAGAGTTGTAGAGAATTGCATTAGATCTTTTTACGTTATGCGAGTACAATTCTGTTCTATTGTCATGAGTTTATTTTTAGAAATCCAGATTAATTCAATTAAATTAAAGCTAATTTGATCTTAAATGCTTTAATAAAAGAACTTCCCATAAATCTCTCGGTTTTTATGTTCCACTTTTCTGGAAATTGTTTCATAGATTGAGATTTCTAGAATTTTGATTTCTCGCGATGCGACAGCCATGAAGTGAAATTCATTGTATTGTTTATTCGTTATGTTTTACTCGTATTTTAGGTTAATTCATATAACCGCAGGTTCATTAACATGTCACTGCAAAAGTTCTCACAAAGATGAAATTTCACTCGGCAATTTATTTTTAAACAATTAATTTCACGTTCTATAAACATTGTTTTAAATTATTCTGCAACCTACATTTTTAACACCTTAATTATGAAGTAGCAACAGTGGCGGATTCGTTCTATAAATATTGGTTGTCAGGAAGGGATGTCAGATGTTCCAGAGTACACCGAATTGTCTATTCCAGGAGTGATTTGTTCCGTATAAGGTCGGGCTAGAAATAAGTACAATTACACGTTGGACTGAAAAGGCAATGGGCTTGTGTACTCATTTTTTAGTGGTCGATTTTTCAATTGTTGATTGAAATTGATGTTAATAAATGTGTATTGGCGTGTCTATTTCATTAAATATCTAAATGTTGACGGAGATATAGCAATTAAAAATTTGAATTGTAGTTTTAGCGCTACAGATATCGGTCATATTTATGACGTCACATATCTGTACTATCAAGGGTAGGTCAGTTATTTTTTCTACGGATAAGAGTTCTGTGTTGAATATTCTATCTCTTTACACTCTATTGCATAACAGAGATAGCAACTTAGCAGACGTGATGTCACATGTCTTGGAATGCTCTATGACGTTGAATCGCTTTAATAATTAAAGTGACAAAATGACTTTTTTTAATTGTTATTATCTCCTATAAGGAGTTATTAAAAAATAATTGGACATTTGAGGTTCTAGAAACCAACTTTATCAATATATAGTACAGTTTTATAGAAATTAAGACATAGGACACAAGCTCATTTTAAATATCATGTGTTTTCGCCACAAAAAGGTTAGATATACATAATTGATTTTAGCGGGAGCACTTCAAATGTATGTATTTCGCGTGCGAAAAAGAAAAATTAAAGTTCAACTTCTTCTATAATATTGCGACTTAACGAAAAGTAATAATACAATGAGTAGTCCGAATGTAAAGTAAACAATAAGTTATGGTGAGTCTTCTCTGTCGCCTTGCCTAATTATCATTTACCATTCCAAGCAATATCCATCTATCCTATACAACAGAATGCAAAAGTAACAGAGATGGCTGCTTTTACTATGAATAAATAAATATAAAAAATATTTGCAGCTGTTTATTTTTGATAGTATGAAATTATGTTCATTTGCATTTATTTAATGACTAAGTAAGAGAATTATGTTAAACTTCGATAAATAATAAAACGTAACGCTAGGAAAAAAATGTGTTTACGTTTAACAGAAATGGATATTCTAATGCATTAATATTTCTACGAATAAGTCCGTCTAAAGAGCGTTTTGTTTCGAGTGTGCGCAAAGGCTCACGGCGTTGGGAATGGGATTCACTTGATTATAATACAATTAATTTTTTTTTAATGTTCATACACCTAGTTCCTGGTTCAAACCCACTGTAATTACAATTAAATTCAAGAAAAATTACTTATATTTTTAGCCTAATTGCTGCAAACCCAATTAACGCGAACAAAGGTCGGACTTGAACTACCTGCGGGTAGTGGGGTACTCCAGCATAACTTCAAGAAGCAACAACATGTATTCTTTTGGCCAGTTCCTAAACGGTTTATATCAAATAGTGACGCAGCTTATCATAAATTCGTCCATCGCAAGTTGTGTACTGAGGAGCACTACTAAATGGAACAAAAAGAAATTGATAAATATCCGAGAGCCCCCTATACCTACGTCGTTACGTCATAATTTTGAGAATAAATAGTGTAATATCTAATTAAGACTGTATGCGTACTTGCTAGCTTTAAAGCGGGGCCCTCTTATAGGTACATCAAATATAACTTTGTTATCTTTTCACTATATTTCCTCACTTTTGTCTTCATTTTGACTTGTCCTGCCTTTTACCTCTATCACTCTATTACAGACATAAATCCTATCCAACAAAATTTAAATCATTATATTAGCACGGGTAGTTTACGAGATATATGCTGGACAAATCTTGCTATTTTTCTGGTTTGAATAAAATGGCTTTGCCTTTTTTTGACGGCAGGTTTATTTTGCTCCAGAGGTTTACAAACTACATGTTCACAGTGGTTAACAAAAATATTTACGTTGAATTTACTTTGCACAAACAATTTACAAAAAATTCATTACTTTTGATGAAATGAAAATCTTATCTGAATTCTAGTGAATAAAGTTTTGTGTAATAATATTATAGTATTCTAGTTATAGAACTCATTAGCTAATAAAACATAAATCCGTTTATGGCATACGAGTATAATCTATTTAGAAACACACTATGTGACACTTTCAGACCATATGGTTTGCGTAATAGTTATTGCAGGAATTACCGGCGCAAAAAGTGAACTGCCTCGCTGACTTATACGTATACTGCAATACTGGCACACGGGTACATACCATTCGTTGTACTGACCTTGATGTACTGAACAATGATGACCGTAATAACAGCCCCACGTACCTGCACAGAGGATAATTATATACCTATGCTGTATATCAGGTTTATCTGATTTCTATAATCATCTAAGGCAATCAAAAAAGTGTATACTTTGTATGCTAGTTGTCATTATCTAAGCTTTTGACGTCATTGCAGTTAAGTTATCACTCAATTTGTCAATTATTATATCAGATTAATATTTAGAGATGAACAGCAGGATCTATTTGTAACTGGGTCCAAAAATTTTGGTTGTCAAGATACTTTAGGGTGGTCGCACACTGGACAGACTATTTGCGACTTCCGACTTTTTCAGTAGAGTGTAGTCACATTTATCATGACAAGAAGTTTTTACTTTAATGTTTATCATACACCACTGTACCGTAGATGTATGTATTTCATACGTACACAATTCAGTGAATATTGTTTTATTGATAATTTATTATTATGTATGACATGTAAATATTCATACATCTCATTTTATAGCACTCTAATCGAGGTTGAACATCTTTTACATAGAAAATTTTTACAATCCTCTATTTAATCCAACTATTTAAGTAATTTAAATTTATTTTATTATCTATAAAAATGACACATACTTATTTTTTTCTATACAATAACATTTTTATTCCTATACAATACAATAACATAATAATTTCTCAGGCTAATAAATTTCCATAAAGTAATACAAGTGATAAAAAAAATATATTTAAATTATTAAGAAGTAAAAAGGCGAATACATAAAGGTACTTTAAATGAACGAGGATTATGCAAAAAAAATTAAACTGCTACGACCTTAAGGTCGGCTACCTTTTGGTATCTTTTTACTTTTTTGAAAGTACTTTTAAAGAAGATTTTTTGAAAATAAATCAAACACCACTATCTAAATTGTCGGTAAATTAGGTACTACAGCGTAATTGGTTCAGAACATTGATAATATAGTTACATTTACAAATTATAATATAAAAATGATTTGCAATCGAATATAATACTGTTGATTCTACTTTAGTTGAAAAGAAAAACGCGGTCCTTACTTGAAAGTTCATCCACGCAGCAACATCAATCACTCTTAGGTTAAATATAGTTGAAATTAGGAGAGTTCGGCGGTGATTCATGCTTAAAACAAGTTGTGAAAAATGAAAACAAATCAACGAAAAAGCACTGTCTTACTAATTTTCTTATAATGTATAAGATCATAAAATCGTAGATTTATTCGGCTCTTACAACCATATTTAAGTATGAGTCACCGCCGAAGTCTCGTAGTTTGAACTACATATAGTTACTACATATAGCTTTTAATCATCTGTGCATTGATTAAATCACAAATATTACCGTAAAATAGATGATCTTAGATACTTAAGTAACAAATTCAAATTTAATAAGAACCCCTGTACGAAATCTCTAAGCAACAACTATTACATGTAAAATATCAAATATTATAATCTATCAACGATTTCTCCATGTTTTATTTCTTTAAATTTTCGTTAGAAAAGTGTATAATGTAGCTAATTTTGAATTTATTTAATTTAGCGCAGGCCTTTTTTGATAAACCTCCTACTACGTTGGCAGTTTTTACGTGTATCGTATTCATGGAGTCGTATATATTCGCTTCAAATAGCCCAGCGCTACTTAATACATATTTCATATATTCTTTAGACATTTAGGTTCAAGAACCGATTTATTATTTACAAGCAGAATGTTGCTTATCAAGTATAAAGTTGATATATTAGTTTAGTATTGAAAATGAGAACACTACAAAACTAGGCTTGGTGCTCATATATGTAAACTGCACCACTGCGTAATGAGTTTATAATTATATATTGCATATATTTAATTAAATGTAACCATAACTCTACTACTCAATCGCAGTGCTAACTAAATTTACCCTACAGTAACATAAATTAGATTAAGACTGCCGTGCCAAGCTCTGTGCTCAAATATCGTTTATTGGGAAACTGAGCAATCTGATCATTTATTAATTACTATTCGTATCACATGCCTTTCGCCCATGCTTTACCTCACGTAACTGACATATGGACGTCAATTTGATTGGAACGTTCAATAGTGACGTATAATTTAATATAAGAGATTATGTATTCTGACGTGCAAACAGCAGAAATATAACATAAATTTCTCATCAGTTTTTAATTGAACGTTTCTTAAATATTTTTTACACGGCACTCTCATGTGACTTGCATTAATTCTTAATTGATTATAATCGCATCGATGATATAACACAAATTAAAAAACAATTATTTCTTCTCAGAAGCTGTGTTTATTTATAATATTCTTAAAATACAAGTTATTATACTCGTATTTAAAGTTTTCGGTTTGTATTTGTTAATTACATATATAAAATATATAATACAAAAAACGTATTCAGTATATTCGATATTATTATAATATTCTCTTCTTAACACTAAAATCACATTTTTTCTGGAGAGGTATTTAACGGCCTGTACTCTTAGCAATTTGTTCCTTAAGAACTAAAATACTTGTTCGCTGTTCTGGAGGCAGCATTGCAATTTGCTCCTCAGATAATTGCAACACTTGCATTATCAGCGCAGCCTGTAAAAATTAATTAATTAGTACCAGATAATCTTTATTTGATAAATAATAATCTTTAAAAAATATACTATTACCTTTTCTTGGTCACTTGCCCCGCTAGGAAGTCCTCCAGGGCTTAAGCTTCCCATTAGAGATCGTGCAGCTCCAAGATTCAGAGGAGAATTTCCATCACGTGGAGCAGCAACTGGCATAGGTACTGGATTAGCCATGGCGCCTGTAAAATATTTACATATTTAACAAAATCATCTTAAATTTTATGATTTATTTATACGTGAAAAGTCCGTACCTCTAACGGCAGTTCGTGGGTCGGGATTAGATCCTCTTGAATCGTTTACTCTGGGATCTGCAGGTCGCCTTGGATCCATTGGTACAGCAGCTGGTGGATATCTGTTTTAAAAACATATGAAAATTTAGGTTTTCTTTTATTGGTACTTTAATAACCAATATTAAAGATACTTACATGCTAGACATCGGAGTCACCGGTTGTGGATTATGTTGCGGTTTTATTAAAGGTGGAATAACATTTCGCGCCACGGGCTCATTATTTCGACTAAGTCTGGGGTCCAATGGCCTATTCTCTGCCGGACCTCGCATATCTATATCTTGATTCACTGAAAGTTTCAATTTAATTTCACATTGAACAAATAAAAACATTGATATACAATATTAATAAGTGCACTTACTTGGAAAGTTGTTAGTCATCGCAGGCTGCACATTATGCGCAGAGGTAAACAACGAAGGGATTGGCACTGACATCAATGGGGTAGGTCCCGCTACTGATGGAGTCGGAATAGATGAAGTTGATGGAATGCTACTTTTATCTAATACAGGTGGAACCGTGTTAGGATTATGCAGAAATTTCTGTAAAAATAATTAAATTAATGTTATAGTGTTCATTGGAGTATTAAACAAGTAATTAGGTTGTTTTCTCTTACCAATGCATCTTTAGGATCAATTACTTTCATAACAACTTGTGCCTGCAGAAGTGCGTAAGAGATTTGCGGATTTTTAAGTAGCATATTTCTCGCTTCTTGCGGATTTTGCTCAATACATTCCTTCATTTCTTTCATAATTTGTAAGAGTCTTTCTGGAGGCAAGCAAGCAACAACCTTACTAATAACTTCGGGTGCCTTTTCAGGTGGAACAGGATCTCCGTAAGGATTTTCAACTTGAGGTCCCTATAAAATTTATATTTTAAAAACAGGCAAATAAATAAATATTGCAAAAGTTTCGTAGTATACCTGGAGCAGTTGCTGCATTTCCATACGAGATTTCTCAGTACAAGCGTTATCAACACGTAAGGTTCGGCCTCCAATTTCGTACCCATTAAGATTACGCATCGCACTGAGAGCAGTTTCCTGATCTTTATATTCACAAAAGCCATACCCTTTTGGTTTTCCACTTTCACGATCAAATACAAGTTTCAAAGAAAGTACTGGTCCAACTTCACTGAATATATCTTTTAGTTTTTCTTCAGTAGCTTCATAAGGTATATTTCCCACTGAAAGAAGAAGTATTTCATAAATTTATTACATACAACTACAAAAAAAGGAGATTCATTCTATTATATACTTGACTTGACGTTTGAGGTTAGGTACAATTTGACATTTAAATTTTGGTACAAAGTTAATATAACTTACCGAAGACTGATCTCATGGATTTATCCATGATATTTTGGTCTGAATTTTTATCCATGGTTACGATTTTATTTTCTGTTATGTTTTGTAATAAATGTTTCAGTTAAACAAACTAAGTACTAAATCTATATCCTAAGCAGTAAATATCGTTTTTACCGCACACGTTCTTAAATTATATAGTGAATAAGGTTATTAATAATAAATTATTTATTTTATACTTGTTTTTTAAATTTAAATTAAACATACAACAAATTGCTTTTTAACTAAAACAAAACACTGCAAAACACTATCGACTGCTATCGACTGCATTCACTGCCATCAACAGCAGAGATACCTGTGGCACAGCATCGCCTGGCCTCGACAGCAGACACAACAGAACAGCCCACTTCAGGTTGCCAAGTTTATATTACCGATTTGCTAGAGTAGGTTGTAAGCTGTGTTAATTTAGAAGTATGTAATTCAGGGGTAAAACTTTGTGTTTTGATAGTGCGTACCTAAACTAATACTTATGAATTAACTATTATACTAATGGACCTGTAAAGATACACGAAACTGAGTTCTGGTTGCGAATCTCAAAACCAGGTTACGCTTAGGCCCTTCGAATTACTTATTCTGTTATTACTTACGATTCACTGACAACAAAAAAATTTTCTATCGCAGATAATTTAAATTTATAATATGCGATCAACTTAGAAAAACATACTTGAACTTTACAAAATAATCAAACTAATATAAGCTTTCGAAACGTGTTATTTAGGTTGCCTAATGTTAATTATTTACACAATAGATAACCAATTTCACTGCGCCTAAGCTAATTGCAACTTAATATACATAATTAAAAATTCTGCTTTAAAATCCATTTTTGTTCATTTCAAAAACACCTTAGAACATACATGTATGAAGGTTATTAAAATTTGAATATTCCGCGAGGTATAGGTACAAACTTTTTAAAAATTAATAAAATTAAAAAGTTTTAATTTAAAGTTTAATTAAATCAGTTGGGTTCTTTCACAATGCTTTATATGCGAGTCATGACCGGCGCTTGGTTATACACGCCTAAATACATGCAACATAACTAGCATTTATTGTTATTTTATTCACACCGGGTAAATATTATTTGTGTTAAATAATAAGAAATTATACTGGTTTGGGAGACATTATTAATATAACTTATGTTACTAAGCTCAAACCAAAAAGTAAATGAATTTGACGAATTTAGCGTAAATTCATAATTCTACTTGATAAGATAAACTATACATTTACTAGCGTTTGTACCGTTCAAATTTCATAATCATATTTTAAAGACTTTCTGCATTTCTTGAAATGGAAGAAGGTTAATTATATCTTCTTAAAAATGAGAGATATGTTGTGTTTTTAAATTTAACAAAAATAAGACTTTCTGTATTTCTTAAAATGAAAGACGGTTGGAAGAAAGAACATAAGTTATTAAATGTTTGTAACAGTAGATATTTGTTCTTTGGCAGCTTATTAAATTATTTATCATATAATGTTAATTAATTTTCTAAAAATATTTGCTTAGCAATAATTTAGCATGATATAATTAATTAAGTAAAATGCGTCATCTATTCAATAATAGATATAACAGAAATAGTTAATAGATTTGTTTCATAGATGGCACTATCAGTTTATAAATTACAATACCTGATCGTTATGCAACTATATATACTTATATTCGTGTATTTATAGTTGCCATAGCAAAGTAGAGTTTTTTAAACACGTTTCCCTACACAACACACAAGACATTATAATAATAAGACACTCCTATATAATATAAGGCAATAGGGATTAAGGCTTAGGCTAGGCACCTTATGTTAGATTAAGATACAATGTAATTAATATTAAGTAATACCATTTGACAAATAAAATATCTTTGAACTTGAACTTGCCCTACAAAAAATTTTCTCTATAAAATTACACAGGACTAAAATCTTAGAAACGACAGTGACTGACAAGAACGAGTCTATGGTTTAAAGTTTAAGTTTAAGCTAAAGACTGCAACAATGAAGATATAATAAGAAATTAAAAAATAATTTTTTGTATGAAAACTTTTATAAACTATAGCTTTAAGTTTTATGTTAATCAAGCGTTGAAAATAAGATTTTTTACATTATTTAAGATGAAAGAAGGTATTATTACACTTGTTAAAAAGGTTGAAATTTTAATAGTAGTAGATGTTTATTTTGTGAAAATGTTTATTTTATTTTTAAAATATTCGCAATATGTTTTCCTCAAATACTTAAGTATATAAGCCCGGATAGCTCAGTCGGTAGAGCATTGGACTTTTAATCCAAGGGTCCAGGGTTCAAGTCCCTGTTCGGGCGGTATCTTTTTTTTTCAGCCCCGTAAATAATAATAATATTTGTAATAACTAATCAATTTATTAATAAAATTTACAAGGGAATAATTTAACATATCTTTAAAATTATATTAGTTTAACTTGACTAATTATATACTCTACTTTAATTGCCTCATACGTTGGTAGTTTTTATAATGTCGATGTCTCATTTATTTTACTTTGTAATCAATTAGATAAACATCTAATCTTTTATTCAGATTGTTATTCAATCGCTCGCCTCGCTTTAGTAACGAAATATAAGACTAGCTAGCAACAAAAATAGTTAAACTTCGCTAATGTAGGTTTTTCTATTAGTTTATAAGGTTTAGTATAACCGATGGACACTTTGCGGCGTCGCGACGGTGTGACGTTTGACGTACATGACATAACCATGAAATTAATTCTATCCGTCAAATTAAAATAAAGTGATATCTTAAATAATGAAACGGTAACTTTTAGACGTACATTGGCAATATGTTTGAATTAATCCGTCATCTCGGTGGAACACTGACTCGTGTGCCCTCCTGGATATGACGTAGCGTAAAGCGATCAACATTTAACTTAAATATACACCTGCATGCCTCTAGACGAGCACGAGCTGTCATTCGAGTACTGTAGAACTGTATACCAATATAAATGGCCCTTTCCATGTGCATGTTTCTTTACACAATGTTTTCTTTTCAACCAGGTACCGGTGCCAGCAACAGACCGCAATCTCGACGTTGAGAAAGGCGCTGTGGTGGAACAGGCCCATACAACTGGCCCCAGCGACTCCACTAAAAACAAACAATCCTCCAGCCCCAGCGTCAGTCGTAATTTCACTGCACGAGTGTCGAGTAGTCGGTGCGGGCACGTCATGGCCATGTCGATTCTCGTGGTGCTGACTCTAGCTATTGCTGTCGGTGTAGGCTATGTTTTTGGATGGATTTTTGTTGCCCAACTCATACTCGTTGCTATCGTCGCTGCTCTAGCTGCAGGAGGCGGCTGGAGATGGTTTTACGTTGCTGCCGCCACCGTTAAACGGGATTTAATGTAAGTTATATTTCTTTTGTTTTTTTTTTAAATATATTTTTATATAAAGTGAACTGCTGTTACGGCACTTATTGGAGAAAGTTTTAATTTTATTTTAAGTGTGTGGCCATATCAGAAAGTACGATTTCTTTAAAAAGCCATTTATTTATGGTTCCCTCTGTCCTAAATGGTTGTCACATTTGTTGTGTTTCTAGGTGCGATTTATTTAATTGATTGCCTAGATATTTGGTAGACACTTGCTTACTGTGTTTTGAACCCTCTAAAGTAAAATAAATAACTAAAAAGTTGTTTCCATTACAATAATAATGTGACTGAAAGAACATCGATTCTATTTTAAAAAGCAGTAGAGTTGAAATTACCTCTGGTAAAGGTGTCATCTTCAGCTACTGGGTTTTACTTTTAATATTATGTTTTAACCTTAACTGTACAGCTTGTGAAAAATAAAAAAATAAAGACAGTAATTGTTGTTAAATAAAGTGTATAACTGATGTAGGTGGGAATGATACTTAAGTTTCAACTTAAAGACAAAACGCCTAAAATGAATAACGAATGCGTAATATGCTGTTGTGCAATAAATTATACTACGTTACGAAAGTGAAAACTCAGACGTGAAAATCGGACATCGTCGCATAGTACAATATGGAGAAACCTGAATTAGTTTTATTAAATTTTAAAAATATGATCATGCTCTCATTTAATTTTGTTGGTCTAGTCTAGTTCTTTAGTGAGACATCTACGAATGTAGAGTTTTGAAATAACGATGAAAACAATGGGCTTGTGTCCTATGTCTTAATTTCTATAAAAGTGTACTATATATTGATAAAGTTGGTTACTAGAACCTCAAATGTCCAATTATTTTTTAATAACTCCTTATATTTCCAGAGATATTAACAATTAAAAAAGTCATTTTGTCTCTTTAATTATTAAAGGGATACAACGTTGTACAACATTCCAACTGCATGTGACCTTACAACCGCTAGTTGCTATCTCTTTTATACAACAGAGCGTAAAAGAGATATATTCTTGACAGAACTCTGACAAGATTACAGGTTACCAACCTTAAAGCTCATAAATCTCTGCTATATGTATTTATATATCAAAATATCAAATATTATTTACAGCAATTTCGAGGAACAATAAAATTTCAGTATTACATCTGCCGTAACAGGGTTAAATAAAATCAAAACTTATTATTCTTTGACTTGACTTGATTATTTGACTACCAACAGCTACAGAACATAACCACAGCACTGACCTACTCAACAAATACCTGACGTTAAAATGCATTTCACGTCATACAAATATGGCTGACCATTTCTAGCGCTAAAACTACAATTCCAATTTTTAATTGCTAAATCTCCGTCAACATTTAGATATTTAATAAAATAGACACGCCTATACACATTAATCAACAATTGAAAAATCGACCACTAAAAAATTAGGACACAAGCCCATTCGAAACAAAAAAATCGACATATAATTTTATTTGCTTGCAGTTGACTTATCTGATTCTTATCTGATACTCAAATAGAGAGTACACTTTTATATATAACTGCATATTCAACATGAAAGATTCAAATTTTTATTTTTCGAAGATGTCTCACTAATAAACTGGACGATCGATAAAACGCTGTTTATTATGAGTCAGTATGAGCTAACTCATAAAAAGTAATTAACAGCTTAAAATATTTATGGTAATTACAGTAAAATAGAGAACCTATAAAATATAAATTCCATTCTGCCATTTTTAAATTAAATTAAAATAAAAGATATTTAAATATACATAGTGGTTTCAGAAAGTATTAAATAAAATGAACCTTATACTTTATGAGTAGAGCATAATGTAAGGCTGGGCTTAGGCAGCATTGTACGACGTTTTTGCACGTTTGTGGATTTTTTTTTGCAGTATAAATATTATCGAACAAACAGTGGCGCGTACATTTTATATATGTGTTCGTTTTTTTGCAGTACAAACGTCGTGTGAATAGTTCTATATAAAATGTATGAGCTACTATTCATTCGATAATATTTATACTTAAAAAACACGTGCCGTACAATGCCGTGTGAACCCAGCCTAACGTAACGTCCTTGGAAGGTCGGGAGAGAAACGAGAGGATGGATTCTTGTTTATTGTTCTGGACATAGAAAATGATTTAAATGTAAAAGATAACGAAGTGACACGAAATGCAACCCTGACATTTTTTATTTTATGTACATTGTAGTAAAATTTATAAATAAATTCATTAAAAAAGTAGTAGCAAAAATGAAGTAGAGTAAACATTCATTCATGACTACTATTATCAGAGGCGGCCTTAGGGGGTGGCAATCAGGGCAACCGCCCGGTGCCTCGCATTCTCGCGTAACAACTCAAGTAGAAAAATTTATTACTATATAAGTATTTGAATCTCGCGCCTCGCTCTTTAGAAATCCCACTAGAATCACTGCGTATATCTTTTAAGGCACTCATGTATCTTAGTTTATCATCATTAATATTTGGTGTCTTTGTGCTTGTTAACTTTTATAAAACTATCAATATAAAATTTTATTTCTCGTCAATTATCATCAAAAATACTTACTTACAATTTACATAAATTATACAAAGAACAAGTGCCTCGCAAAGATGTGCTGCCCGGGGCCTCGCAAAAGGCCGCCTCTGACTATTATATATTATATTAATTCTCTTCCTCTTTATTTAACTATATTTATATTAAAAATACATTATTCTTAATTAAATATGTTTTAAAAACTGTTTTATGTTTGAAAAAGTATAAATATACAAGATTAGAAGTTCAAGCAAGCGCGGGTGAACAATTTTATAGAAAATTTTCAAGTAAAACTTTTATATCCTTACAAAAAATTTTTCGTATCGTAGTAATGTCGAGTATGTCGGTTAGCCTTTGTATAAGAGTTTTCGAAGCACGTTCTAAGCCAAAATTTAAAAATATATTTCGTTAATATTTGGTTGCGTTTAGGAAAAGAAATTTCATATTTTAAAGTTTAGCTTCATAAATTAACAATTGGAAATATCTCCGAGCTAGACATCCGAACATTTCCGATTCCAGCTTAAGTTCCAGTTTGACGAATAGAAGCTATTGGCGCTGCTTCTACTACTAGATTATTTTAGAATACAAGCTTATTGGTTGAAATCTAAGTAAGCGTGAGGTAATGTATTTTGCTTTTGAAACTTTTGCCTCAGTTTCCCATCAGAAACACCATCGAAACGATCACGCTTTTTTTGTTGTTGTCGTAAGCCACCCTATCGATTCTGAGAATAGGTCATGTCTGAGAAAAGCATGTTAGAATTTTAAACGCTTATGATCCTTATTGTTTGTAGGGATAATGCATTTAGGACGAGGCACTGACAAACTACATTTTTATGCGTAAATAAATCGTCATTTAAAATGGAAATATATATTTAACTATTTTAATCACATTCGTATATTTTCGTCAACGACTGATAACGGTTAAATACATATGCGGCTGCAGAATATTTAATAGAGGAAGGCAAAAATTCAATTCTATTCTGTTCAGCATAAATTTATTGTAAATCTAAATTTAGTGTAAAACTTATACTCACGGGCGAGGGTAACTGTCCCGTTTGCACTTACTTGCGTACGCCCATGGCTAAATAGAATTATGTACATATATTTAACACAACAGTCTTAGCAAACCACCTGTGTTCATTATTTAAATTGTTGTAACCTACATAAATTTAATTACGTAAACTAATTTGCATTTGCTTTACGGAAATTGAATGACGTCCTAAATAAGTCATTTAAAACTCATTTAATGTCAATGTTTTCAATATCAGTTTAATCGCCTTATCGTAATCCCTCTGCGCTGGTGCTGTCGCCTGGTGTTGCCACAAGATAGCAACTTGTTTTGTAACTACATTGGATAATTACAATTTCTGTTTATATATTTTAATGATTGAACTTTGTATGTTGTTCACGATGTTGTACAGTTTTTTTTAATAGGTATTGCATGATAATGAACGGAATGTTTTTTTGTCTAAATCGGTTTCTGCGTTTCTGTATACAACATATTATATATATTATGTAGGAGATAATAAAAACATAACCTATAAAAATTGTATGTAAAATTTATCTCTAAGCGACGCTGTTACAAAAATATATTGATAATTGAAGCGCAAAATATTTGATTTTCATGGGACTAGTGACGGATTAGGCCCTCAGCACACGACGCGACTGGTTGCAAACCTTAGGCCCGAATCTGCCCGAACCAAATGTGATTACAACTGTGTTATTTGTAAAAGTACGAACGTGTTTACGAGTGAAATAAAACACACAGCACGAACGTAACTAAACTGATTTTAAACTGGTTTTGAGCATATATTCAGCGACTAGATTTCTCGGTCGTAGGGGATTGTTGGTTTCATCAACAGAGATGTTTACGAATAGTATTGAAAAATATTTAAATACATACATACAATCAAATATAACACAATAGAATCTCCTGTTTTGCTATTGTTAAAAATTCTATAGAGTCACGATACACGGCTCGACTTGGCTCGTGCTCGTTTTCGTTTCTTATTTAGTTTGCAATCAGTCGACTCGTATACCTTTCCTCGTGTTTTATCTCACTCGCATACACCTTCTATCTCTTACTAACAACATAGTTGTAATCACTATATCACTTTAATAAACCTTAAATACATGCAACTGTCTGTTTAGTCTTCTTCAGGAAATAATTGATTAAAAAAATAATGTGTTTTCAAAGAAACAAAAATGGAATGAAAACATGCATATCATTAAATTAATTATAATAATCAAAGTCATTTTGTAAAATGCATCGTTGTTACGATAATAAATCCATTATTTATGGAAAACAACATTGTGTTTTGCTGAACAATGGAAACTGAAGGTCGCTGGTGGCCGGGGACGGGGGACGGACACGACGATATGTCATCGTGAAAAGATTTATGAAACGCTACAATGGGAATCCAAGACATTCAGTAATTTGGTTGAGAGTAGAGTGAAATTCAGCTCATACTATTTAAATAAACCCAGAAAAAACATAGAACCACCTGTCTATTCCGTGGGAAGCAAGTTTCATAAGTATAAATTACCTATTTTGTTTAGGTCACACGCGAAAAGCAATTGTATCTAATCACAATTTCTTTTCAAAATTAATTGTGTTTGGTCACAATTGCGTAGCATATCTAAAATTACCAAAAAATCCAGATAATGAAATATTTTCTTGAAGAAACCTATCCACACAGATAACAATAAAAAACCTAGACCTGAGTAGATAAACCTAGGAGTAAACGATTTAAAATATGCGCAGAACAATTTGTATTTCGATGCGGTTGATGTCGTTTGCGATGCGGACTTATTCCTTTGCAATTCCGTTCTTTCTGGTTTGTAACTGATATTATTC